>JALIZH010032913.1:2155000-2420000 GCA_030522465.1 Rhipicephalus appendiculatus
CCAATGCATCTGAAGTCGCCTCTCGTGCCACGCAGTTTGACGGCTGCACTGGGCCACCTGCGCCGACCGAGAGAAAAAAATAAAAGTCACAGTTTCACCGCAAGCGTGAAGCAATGAATGCGATAGCAACAAATTGTAATGTTATACGAAGTGAGGCTGGCAGCTAACTCTTTTGGATCCGATCTCACGCAACTCTAGAAAACGCTGGTTTAAGAGCATACGGCCGCTCCAGGGACACTCTGCTCACCACATTCTCTTCGCGTTGAGAGCGCAGCACGTAGAAGGTGTCAAGAAGAAGAGAGAACAGAGACAACGCCCTTGCTGCGGGCCGCCTGTTCTTATTCTCCCTTCGTCTTTCTCCTCTTTTCCCTAGCCGAGCATGCGCCCGTGCCCGAGCGCCGCTATATCTTCTTTACACTCGGCCACGCTGCGAAATGGCATGGGGAGCTCCATAAATGGACTCGGGCGGACGACATTGGCTGTGCCGCATTGGCCGTCGCAGGCCCACAGGCCCTGGACCCAGAACTGCCATCGTAAGTGAAAACGTCTCTGGCGGGCGGTACTGGCTGTGCCTGGGGGGTCTCTCTGGTGGACGCCACGACCTGCCTTGCTTGGCTGCCGAACACTCTGGTGGCCGACTTTGGCTGTGTCGTTGCGGCCGCAGCACGCTTAGCAGACCGTTCTGTTGCCGCAGTGTGCAGCGCCGGTCTTCATGCACGTCTGTGTGCTGGACAGGGAAATAATTGCAGAGCGAGGAATGCGTAGAAGGCCGGACAAGCTGCAGGGCGTGGTCCTGACTCGACGTAGTAGCGTATGCGTTGCTGTCACTGCAATCTTTGTCAAATTGGTCGCCGTCCGACCGGTTAGTGGCGAATCCCGTGACAGCGAGAGCCACTTCGTGTTGCTCCACGCGGCGCTCAGGTGGTATAACGGTTGTCAAAATAGAGCCCTTGCCGTCGTCAGCATACTTGCACGCGGGGCTGCCGGAATTGTCGATGCGGGCTCCATTGACCTGGGGCGCCAGGTTGACGGAATAGCCGATACTGGCTCCTTCTGCTAGTGGCGCATCGCTAGCTTCGGCCATGCCACGGCCGGCATATTCCGATAAAGCAGGCACGTCTTCCGTAAATGTGTCGTCGGCAGCCACGGATTTATTGAGCGGAGCGCTCGCACACTCGGCCAATGACTGCCTGGAAGTAATCGGATGTACCTCCGGGTGGTCACTGATGATGCTTTCGCTGCTGCCCATCTGTGACTGCAGTCTTCCAACTGGGGAACTCGAGGCCGAGGAAATGCTCGGTGTCAAGCTGCGGAGCTTTACTCGGCCACCATCTATGATGAGCTGAACCTCACCAGACAAGAGGTAGTCGGCTCCCAAAACCATGTCAGCGTGCAAGTCCTCGATGACAGGAACGGCGGCAAGGTAGTAGCTGCCGGCTTCGGTCTGTAACTGCAAATCCAGCGCACCGACTGGCAACGCGCTTGCGCCGAGGTCGCACAGGGGTGCCTCGGACCAAGGCTGGAGGGCGGCTGGGGCATGGCGTCGGTGCAGCACAGTACGTGTAGCTCCGGTTTGCAGAACAGCCGTAAGCTCACCAATTCCATCGACGTAGACCTGTACCGTAGGAAGCGGTCGCGCTCGGTATTGGGTGGCTCGCTGTAGTGTATGTGGTGGTGCCACGCCGTCGATTCGGCCACCGAAACTCGGCGGGAGGTCATCCCTCGGGACTGGCTGCTTGAACAAGCCAAGTCTGGTGTTTGTGCGAGGGCAGGATGCCAAACTGCCTGGCGGTGAGCTGCAGTGTTGAGCTGCAGCCTCGAGGTGGTGCCCCTCTTGAGTTCCATCCTCGGCATGCGTCTGGCTGAACTCGCAGTTTTCGTGGCAAATCCGGTCGAAAACAGCGATGAGCCGTGCACTCCACTGAAGCCAGGACGATTGCCTGACGCCTTCGTATTTATGCCATGCCTCGGCAGCACCACGAAGCCGGTCTATAGCGACCAGCCATTTTTGGTTGTCTTGCCAGGCATGGCGAGAACCGAAAGAATTGATGACCTCAATCCACAAGGCAGCGTTGTCTTGAAAGCCTCGGAACTCCGGCACTGCCCAAACAGCCGATGATGACGCGGCAGGCGAGAACACGGAGTCGAACGGCGTGAAGACGTCGACCTGCTTCGACAGTTGTGTCAGGGCATGCATGAACTCTACGAGACCATCGGGTGAGGCGCCCGTAGAAGTAGGGGCGGCATTTGCTGAGGATACAGCAGCCCCGGTGCCCACTGCTGCGGAATCCATGAACAAGGACGCGTGGACGGCGTCCGTTGGAGGTTGAGATGATGTGAGGGTCATCTTCACGGAACCCTTCCCATTGCGAGGTCGAGCCGTCGAGGAGGCCTGAACGCCGTCCCCGTACGGCGTTCGCAGCGCCGGGAGGTTAAGAAGTGACGAGGAGGCATACACGTCGTCCTCGAACTGTGCCTGGTGCGGTGGTTCGTAGATGGATTCCATGGCCGAGGAAGCGTGGACGGCTTTCCTTGAATGGCTGGTCCCCGGAACGGTGAAGACGCACAGGCACAGGCGGTATCTACCTTAAGGCTTGGTTTTCGACTACTGCGCCATTGTCAAGAAGAAGAGAGAACAGAGACAACGCCCTTGCTGCGGGCCGGCTGTTCTTATTCTCCCTTCGTCTTTCTCCTCTTTTCCCTAGCCGAGCATGCGCCCGTGCCCGAGCGCCGCTATATCTTCTTTACAAAGGGTACACCGGCCCCCCCACTGTCGGCCGCCAAGAAGGGGAGATAACGCGCGAGCCCGCGACGACCGCGCTCGTAAAATCGAAGGTCGCTCGAGGGACCCCCCCCCCCCTCGCGTCTTTTCACGCTCACGAATGACGGGCGGGGCCGGTTATATAGATACATATACATATACGGGGGATGACGGCGGCGGCCAATGGCGGCGGTGACGCCGACGGCGAAAACCAGCCGAGAGTGTCCATATAATTGCTATCGCAATAAAATGCTTTAATGAAATGCAGGATATGTTAGCCTGGCTATTCGCCTGACACGCCACTCCAGATGTCGGGTGATGATTATTATATATACACTGATAAACGCATAACAGCACACACAGCCACACACAGAGAGATTACACCTGCGCCGATTAGAGAAGACGGAAAAATGGTCTCCGTGAGAATGTTTGATTGAGAGGAGGAGGCAAGCAAAGAAAGCATAGGCAGGGAGGTCATGTCTTCACTGTCTAACGATGCAAGGGAATGTAGCAAGCAATCACTTTTCGTATGGGCGCCGATCATTATTGTTGTGAAAATGCAAATTTCTGCTTAACGAGACACTCGGCCACTTAGTTTCAAACGTCGCAATAATCACATTTCATTTAAATGGAAATAAAATCAGCCAAGACATTCTTCTTTCAGTCTGTGCAATTACTGTCCGCCGGTCCATGCAGTGCACGTGAAGCGAAATACTGTTTCTTCCGCAGTAAGCGGGGAAGATTAGCTGGAAAAAAATATACCTGAGAAAAAAAAACATAGGGTGGAGGAGAGAGAGAAAGAGTAAGTGAGCCTGATATGCAGTGGAAATGTCATCATACCATTGTAGGGCCACTTATTTCTGGTACGTGTCGGGTGACTTACCTATCGGTACCACCTGGAATATGCAAGGCCGTGTGCTTTCACCGATGGGGTTACTGGCACCGCAGCTGAGCGTCCCGTAGTCGGCGTCGTGACGTGGTGTGTATCGTAGCACGGAACGGAGTGGATGGCCGGGAGGCGAGCTGAACGAGGCGTCAGGCCCAAGTGGATAGTCGCGATTGCCCTGACGGTAGCCCCACGAGAACATCACCGGAACCGGATCTGCTTCCATGTCGCAGGTGACGTGCACAGTGTCGTGCTTGCCGATTGAGTAGGTACGTCGCTGTTGAGATGTGCGACATACGGGAGCGTCTGCAAGAACGGGCACAATGTTGTAATTCAAAAGAGCCGCAGTATTGACCTTTGTGTGCAACATTCACCGCGTTAACATGCGCACTTTTACTCGAAGACGAGTATCAGTGCAGTGAGGAATGCACTGAAAGTGAGAAACAGCAAATGAGTGCGTGTTTTGATTTCTTGGGTACCATCGTGCTGCATTAAATTGACTTGAAAGTAGGAGCTATATGCAGTATAAGTTTCAGAAAATGTTTGCAGCCGCCTGGAAGCAATATACTGTACTTTAAGCTGTCGAGAATGATTTTCCGCATTTTTACTGGCTGTAGTCAGTTATGAACACAGCTCTTTTTGCAAGGTACGTATGATTATCGCAATCGTACAATGCTTACTCCATAAAACTATATAGGCAGCTGTGATAGGTTTTCGTAAAACGTTCCCGAAAGCTACATTCATCACTCGCGTTTTGTCCCAGGTCGTCTGTAAACACTCACATTGTATTCGTAAACCATGGCTGACGCTGCTCGCCTCTCCCTCGGAGTTTGCTGCATGACATGCGTAAGAGCCGCTGTTCGTGCGATTGACAGATCTCAGTGCCAGTGACTGGTTGCTAACAATGATGCCTCGTCCGGCATTTGTGTGCAAGTCTCTGTCGTCAAAAGTCCACGAGACTTCGCCGACAGGAGGATTGGCGCGCACGTGACACTCGAAGTACACGTCCATGCCTTCGTGCAGATGAGCAGCGTTCAACCCGATCCCCAAGCGGAGCTCTATTATGGGAGCATCTGCACAAGAAACGTAAATAGATAACATTATCCAATTCAGGGTGGTTCATTCATTCTATCATATCAATTACAATAGCCGTCATAAATGCACGACATCCCTATGAGCTGTGAGGTATGTTCGCGTTATACTAAAAGGCCACCTACAATGTCGGTTGTTTCACCCGCTTACTCTCAGATGAACAACTGATCAGATGAACAACTGATCAGCCGAAGGAGCGTTACGATAGCTGTGATAATTACAACGCCTTATTTGTTTTACTGCTCATCCTTCTTTGACTGTCCAGAAGTCCAGAAACTGGGACCCAGCGCTAGCCCAATCGTCAAACATAGTGTTTGGCTCAGCGTTCACACAGTTACCTATCCACATGGTTTAGTCGAGAGAGGGAGAAAGAAACTTTATTCAAGTGTCCTTGCTGGGGTTCAAGGGTGGTAGGAAACGGACCCCTCCGTAACCACCTCAGGCGGCAGTTGTCAATCAACAGAGCACCACCCCTCGTGACCCGATGCGGCAGAGAGAAATAATGGTCTCCTCATTTGGCGACCATGCGAGCGACAGGATGGTTACAGTCGGATAAAAGGAAGGAAGGAAGGAAGGAAGGAAGGAAGGAAGGAAGGAAGGAAGGAAGGAAGGAAGGAATAGGAGGGAAAGGAAAGGCAGGGATGTTAACCAGTCTAGATGGACTGGTAAATACTTATGTACTTCCGTAAAGCCCGACTCAAATACCCATCGCCAGACAAATCTCAGTAAGCAGCAATCCGCCACTTGCCGTTTACTACACCCGCACTTTCCCCTGTCCTTCACTATACAGCCGTATTTACCCCGCAGCCCACACTCCACAATGCAAGGCGTATGGTGCACCTCGCGCCAAGCTCGACCACATCATAGAGGCCTGTCCCGTGGCTACTCACACAATAAAATACAGCCCAAACCCGACATTTACTATCACCACGGCCGAGCGGGAGGCTACGCTGCTCAGCACGTGCCCGGAAGGACCAGCTGTGGGCCGACCGGCTGGCCGAAGACGCCGCCAGGGTTTAGTCGAGCCAATGGAATACGATTTGATGCCATATTCTTAATTGAAAGATGATCTCCCACTCCCTCTTTCTCACTCTCTCTCACTCGCTCGATCACTCGTTGGTAGTGTCTCCTATTTCTCTACTGCTATGTCCTCATTCTTGCTCCAAGTGTATTGACCTAGAGCCGGAGACTACAGCATGCCGACTGGATGAATTCAGGGGAGAAAATGAGATGAACGGAAGTTGTGCGTGACCCCAGCTAATGTCGACGTTATTTTCATTCGTTTGGCTGTCGACTACATCAGTAGCGTCAGCATGCGCTGCGGGAGACTCGTTGTGAGTCCACCGCTGTGCTATTTTTTCCATGATGATCAGCATGCAGTTAACGGGTTCAGACATTGAGCTGGGGGGTCATGTAATTGGGGAGCGAGAGAGATAGGCAAGAATAGGCAATTAAGCTTAACCGAGGTAGATACGTAAGTGAAAGTATCGCAGCAAGTGGCCAAGCGAGAATTTGACATCTATTTGTGCCTTCAGCGTTCAGCGTATCTTTGGTTCCTTCATTATAGTATATTGATTCGTGTTTAAATTTGACAGATATAAAGAATAATTCCGCCCACAGTGTATGTCCAGCGTCCAGGAGTCCTCCATGGGAGTCTCCGGCTGCCTGGTGCAAAACGTGTTGGACGCTAAGCACCGAAGGCGCTCGCCGTGGTGCCAGGCGCTTGGGACGAAGCTGAGCACGCTGAGTGTGGTCTCACTGGAAGTTGCCCGCGTGGCATAGTCGCTCAGCTCCCTGGAACCCAGCATCCATCGCACAGATGCCGGTGGTCGAGATCCTTCAACTTGGCAGATGACCTAGTGAAGAGCAGACCGTGGGCTCAGAAGGAACTCGGCATCGAGCATTTCGTGCACATGGTCACACACACAAAAAAAAGAAACACGAATGAATCGAAGCCCATTGCTTATTGCTGACATAAATAAACTATGTTGTACTCAGATGTCATAATTTTCGGTCCAAAGTCTCTCTTTAGCGCGTTGGTATGACATTGCTTTCTGCACTCACTTACGGGTCGATAAAACACGAACGCGTGCATGCTTTATTAGAAAGTAATAATTTCAAAGTATGCCATATTAGGAGTAAACATGCGAGAAAACGCTTTCACTTTTGTTTTTGTTTACCATTTTTGCTGATCATTCGCGTTTCCTCGTCATGTCCATACTCGTACGACCGCATTCGCTATGCAAATATTAATACCGTAATACCAAAGCTAGCACATCATAATCCAGCAATGTAAATGACAGTAGAGAACTGGTATGAGCAAGATTTATTTGTAAAGGATCACACTTTCCAAATACAAAGAAGCATTTACAGAATCACATCCGCTTATTTACGGTATCCTTGCAACGTATAAAAGGCAGCGCAATTCTATTTAGGAAAAAAAAGTTATTTCTTTGCTGGGAAAATCCGCCTTGTACTTCAGCGTATCCATTAAACGTGCAATAAATGTGGGCCGCTATTTCTACACTGAATTTGCATTCATAAATGATAAACTTCCTGTTACTGGACAAGATGAGGTTAGGAATGCATACCTGCGTTGACATCTCCGCTGAAAGAGGGGACCTCTGTTTCCCTTGATTTCAACAGCAATCGGTTGCACTGTGAATAAGATTACCCATAAGAAGCTTTTCACCCTAATTAGCATGTACTAAAATATCATAATAAAATAGACTAATTTCTTAAACCTGCGTTTTACAGTGGCTACTCGCAGAAGGAAGTCCAATTATGTTAGAAAATAAAGTTGAACTATGGCCATACGTGAAAAATACACAGATAATACAGAACGGAAGTTCTAGCAACAGGTTTGTGCACATGGTTGTTGCACTATTTTATCAAGGCACTGACTTCTAACATCAGTGTGCATTTCTCGTGGTTTTTGGGCTTTAGAATTAGATGCATAATCGGGTTTATTTTTATTTATTTATTTTTTTTTGCCAAGCATGGCCTTTTTGTTGAGAGTGAGGTAAGACTATTAGCCAGTGCCACTTCTTCTGATATCAGCGAGTTTGATCACCGCAACAACTAGCGCATGTCGCAGTCTATACCGAGGTCAATGTGACAACTATGTGGCAGTGACAGCGGCAGTCATTCAGACATCTAGTTGTCAACCTATAACCGAAACAAGTTAGGACTATTTTTTTTTTTTTTACAGAAGAGCTATTATGGTCGAGGTCTGGCCGCATGTCGTAGACAGAAAATGAATATTATCATAAACCGGCACGCGCTCAATTAGCGCCCGAGCACTCCGTACACATGGTTAACCTGAGAAGCTGCAACGTGCCCCTAATTGGTATTCGCCGCCCGTGTGTTAAATTGTGAGTTAATTTTTTTTTATTTTTAGGGGACCAGTGCGGTGAGTAGTCAAATTTGCTCAATTTCCGTGACACATACACGCTATAGGAATTTTGCAGCAGAGGTCTTATGGTCGAGATTTGCCTACACGCATAGACAGAAAGAAATAGAAAGAAAAAGACAAAAGAAAAAGATAAGACAGCAAGCATAGCCATGTATAGTAGTATGGTATAGCAAAGGGGGGGGGGGGGGGAGGGGGGGGGGGAGAACAGACATGTGACTGGGTAAAAGCCTAGCCAAGTTAGGCGCGAGCTGGGTGCCCCCGAGCTCCGCGGTCACCCAGCTTTCAGCCTTGCGCGACTTTATGCAAGCAGTGCTCATTTCTTTTTTCTTTTTTTTTTCTTCTTTTCTTTTTTATTTTTTGAAGGGTGGAGGCGAAGTCATTTGCAGTTCCGTAGCATAGTGCTGAAACCTTTTTTCTTCAAATTGACGTCATTCTCGCACTTAATTAGTTATTCTTAATCTACTACCGCTCAACAATTATCCCAACAGCTAGGCCCAACAATTGGATCTTCCGAAGTATACTCACGAATTATTTTAAAATTCTCATTTTTGCAGTTAGCTGTTCAGATGAATTGTATCGCGGTTATTTCACCGCGTTGATTTGAACATACCCTATGCAATCTCATAGCTTAAATTCTATTTTAAAGTTTAAAAAAAAATTTAATCCGCAAGCTATGCCCAGGAGGTCAAGCCCAGTATGACGTGCCAGCGGAGGTGCTTAATGTTACACCACACATCCTAAATGTCTTCGTCGAGTCCACGCCATGTATTATGCCGTCAACTGAGGTTTTCGCTTTGCTTTGAAAGCACGCTGCGCCTCCCTTTTGCACACCACCACGAGCCTCCTAATTCTCCTTGGAAGCACTGGCCTTAACCAGACGCCACCATCGGTCGAGAGAGTGTGTTTTCGTGTACGATGCGGATGCCGCTGCATCGCGTTGCATATGTGATGCGTCATGCGTCCCCAGTGTGAATACAAGTGACATGCGGGGAAAACCAGGTCATTCGAACCTCCCTAGCCTGCACGAAGGAAAGAGGTCCACTATGAGTGAACCATTTTCCCCAGTTACGCTTCGTTACGCCGCATACAGGCTGCTGTCCGCATTATTTCGACGCGAAACTTTCCACGCACGTGGGAACCGTCAGTGTGTTATCCGCTGCCGCTGCCCCTTTGTTAACTGAAACAAGTTTCACGTCATTTCGAATCCCAAATTGCATTTATTTCTTGTGTTCACTTTACTTTTGTTTGTTCGTTCGCATGCACGAAATAGGCACGCAACGTTCGCGCTGTCTGCTTGCCAAACATGTGTGCCAGTGCACTTATTGCTTATTTCTTAATTTCCTTCTATCATCTCACTCTTATGTTTATATTGCCCTTTACAATTCCCCAGCGTAGGATAGCCAACCAGATATGTTTCTGGTTATCCTGCATGCATTCCGCCGTTCTGTTTTCTTCCTCCCTTACTTAGGAGAATCCGCCACAGGCTCTTGTCTCTTGTGCTGTCTTTGCTCTCCGTCTACTCTGCGTCTTATTTTCTATAAGGAGAGACTTACGGTGCATGTTGACGATGACGCTGGCCGTTGACGGTTCCGAGACGTTGCTGTTGGCCGCCCGACATGTGAGCTTTGCCCGGTAATCAGCACGTGTTAGCCGCAGCCGCAGAAGGGTAGCCCTAGGGTGACCGTCGGGAGCTCTGCTCAGTGCCTGCTGCAGTAGCTGGGACCCGCGCCACCACGTCACCACGGGCTCCGGCTGCCCTGTGCAGGTCGAAAAAGAAGCATCTCTACACAGTCAATCTCGCCCCGGATGAGTTCCACCGAGTGAAAAACTTTTGCACGTGTCTTCTGCCCAGGAACCTATGTTGAAGAAGAATAAAGATGTTCCATTTGCTAACTCAAGCTTACATGGAGTTATATTAGGTGTCCTATACCGTAAATGTAGAGAAAAGCTCGATTTAAGGAGCCGTTCTACTTAGGTTCCACTCATTCCACTTGGGTCCCATTTAATGAAGGGTAGCGCCTTCAAAATCTGTTTTAACTTGAAAGAACGTTTGTGAAGCAAGATTAAAAGACCAGCAAACTTTCTCAGCCTTACTCGTGAAACAACTGTCTAGAAACTGAGCCTCACCCTCAGGAAACAACGTGATATACACTGTAATTTGTTTTCTGTCTTCGCTGCAAGGAAAATTACAGACGGAACTTCAGGTCGTGATTCTTGAGATTGAACAAACACGTTTTCAGCGAGTTTCGCATCTCTCTGTTTAACAGATTCTGCAAAAAATTCGCTGCGATTGACGTTAGTGGCTCTGTCGACATGCTCGAATATCAAGAAATTTCGCTTAGAGGCAGCGAAGCAGGTGTTTACAGCAAACTTCAGAAGGTTTATTTAAGTGCACTGCTTCGGGCTCACGCTCTCCTGGCCGTGTTTTCGGAACGCTCAACTTTCGTATACTTTACATCGGGATGCTCAACTCGACTGCATGAAAACAATACACAATGAGTTCAAGTTCTCGTAAAAGTATCTGTGTATTCTAGAGGCTATGTTCATAATAATTGGTGCGCTCTGTAAATAGGCATTGGCAATCATCACGATGACTTTCTTTTGCCGCATCCTGTAAGAGCACCCGATAACTACCGCATGTGAGAACATCGAGTATGAAAATTGCGTTTAGGCACAAGATCACTTCCTCGGATCCACTTCCGGCACTTTATGTGTTGGTGTCCTACTGACATTCCTAAAAAGAATATGCGCAATACGACACCGCTCAAGATACCAACCACACCCGATACACCAGTCAAAGTACGTGTCATGATGTTCGAACCCGTACTGCCTTTAGGAGCTGCGCAGATAAGGGAACGGAAAGAAAAGAAAAAAAAACTGCAGCTCCGACATGTAGCAGCCGACTGCTATGTATGCCCGCTGTATCTCTTCAACACCGCGCAATTTCCACGCCGGAAATACAGCGCAGCCACACGCAGTATTTTCTTTCCGGCGAAACTCGAAGCGCCGGGGAAAACATTTCCGCCATGATTTTCGCGGCAGCATTTTCGCGATGTGACATAGGCATGACGATGCCGTCCGTGGTCGTAAATACTGGAGGAGTGCTTTTCGCGTGGTTCCTTATTCATTGGCCATCGTGTGTGCGCAGAGAGCACTCATACACGTCGAGTGACCTCGGTTTCAGCGTTCTCAATAAGTAAAGAGAAAAAAAAGGTTTTATAAAAACACCCCACAGACCTTCATGCAGCTACAGCTCTACGAGCGATGCCGGTCAGTCGCCGCTTTCGAGCTAAAATAGATAGAAAAACTTGCAGTGTGTATTTGGCCTGAATCAACGAGTAGCATTTTAGCGGGTTTTATTGTATATTTTGTTAACATAGTCCTGCATCACATGAGATCTGCGGGAGTTCGCAAGGTAGAAAGTTAATGAAAGGAGGAAATCGCTATCCATCTATTTCTAATACGAAGAAATGAAGTTATAAAATGGGAGTTTCTTAGAAGGAAAGCGTCACGGTGGGAACAAAGTTTTCTGCGATCGATTCACAAGGAACGATTTGCTAAATAGCTTCGCTGTTGAAAATTCGGCCTGATCCATGGCAAGGATGAACATCTTTTTAACAGCGGAGCCGAGCGTGATATGTCTGTCGGAAACAGAAAGCTATCCTTATCATGAGCCAACACGCACTCTCTTCGTCCTCTTCTTCATCTTCTGTTTGGCTCCCACAACAAGTTCGCCGATTTCTACAGCGCGGGGTGCAATAACTCTGATGGGCGAAGCAACGAGTACACAGACAGACAGACAGACAGACAGACAGACAGACAGACAGACAGACAGACAGACAGACAGACAGACAGACAGACAGACAGACAGACAGACAGACAGAAAGAAAGAAAGAAAGAAAGAAAGAAAGAAAGAAAGAAAGAAAGAAAGAAAGAAAGAAAGAAAGAAAGAAAGAAAGAAAGAAAGAAAGAAAGAAAGAAAGAAAGAAAGAAAGAAAGAAAGAAAGAAAGAAAGAAAGAAAGAAAGAAAGAAAGAAAGAAAGAAAGAAAGAAAGAAAGAAAGAAAGAAAGAAAGAAAGAGGAAAACTTAAGGTGAGTGGAAAAATTTCTTTGCGAGACGAGATTCGAACTCGCGAACCCCCGATCCGAAGGCGATCGTCTGAACCACTCGGGAAGCGACCAACGGGAAGAGCAGACACGGGCCGTCCAGTGGATCTCGGCTGCCCTCGAAAAGCAGCGCCCGAGCGAAAGCGCCAGGTGCTCGCTACCACCCCAGCACAGGGGCAGGCGCGGGTGCCAGAAGAAGGCGGGAGTAGCGAGGACTGCTCGCCGAGCAGAGGACGTCACGCCGAGGCGATGTGTGGCCGCATCACGATGACCCTCCCCTCGCGGGGCTAGGATTGTCGTCCGCCGGATCATCAAATAAAGTCTTTCTCTCTCTCTCTCTCTCACTCGGCTATCCAGGCACGCTAGCAAGCATAGCACATCCTGGTGTAGTATAGTATAAGAAGGGAAATGGAAGTGAGGGTTAGGAGGAGGGAAATGAGGAGGGGAAGAGTAAAGCAGAGCATACAAAAGAAAGAGAAATAGAGAAGTACAGAGGGGGGAAAAGAAAAAAAGACAGAAATAGAAATGACAACGAATCAAAGGACAACGAACCAAAGAGTAAGAGAGAAAGAAGTTAAGAGTTCTGAAGAAAAAAGAAGAGGGACATAGAGAGACAGAAAGAAAAAAAGGGAAGATAGATAAACAAAGACCGAGAAAGAGAAACAAATAGAGAAAGAGAGGCAGAAAGAAATAGATATAAGCAGAGACAAGACACATACACAAAAAAAAAACCGTGAAAAAAAAAGAGAAAAAAGAAAGAAATAGAGGAATAAAGAAGCAGAAAACTTGCAAAACATAGCAACACAGCAACAGCCAGGAGTACATAGTACAAGTAGATCAGTCCCGCTATCTCTTTAGCATTGCGCCTTCAGCGCAAGGTACGCTAATTTAAAAAAAAAGAACTCATATAGTTGCCTTGTGTACTTTCGTACAATGATGGAATCTGGGCCACTTTTCCCTGTCGTTGCCGCGTATAGTGCAGTATGCGTAGCATTTAATGTGTTGAACTTATTAGGGCTAAGATTACCATGACAAGCAACAAATACATCGCAAATATGTCCATACAGGGGTGTTTCACAAGTTGTTGAGATGTACAATAGATGATCAAGATGTCCCGCTTAACGTGAAAGACATGGCGTGAAGCGTTATAGTGGTGTCCAATCTCTTAGTGCTCAGAATGACAATAAAACGAAGACGTTGCGCACGTCCTCCTCGGAATCTTAACTTGCGATAACTAACTGTAGCCTGCATAAGGACTGTGTGACGGTGATTTGCTGTGAATTCCTTCTATACACAACGAACAATAAAGACGAACGAATTTCGTATTCTTTGGCTCGCACTTAAAAGAAAAGCAAGTTACAGACTAAGGCGTGGAAATATAATTGCTCGCTAAAGTTATTTCATGTTACTTACCACCGTAAACGTCGCACACAAGAGTCAAGTCCTCGCCTTCTTCGTAGGGGCGTGTAAGGTTTCGAATCTCAGTGCCATTTTCGTCCGTGATAAGTGGTCGTTTCGGAGGTACTGCAACAAAACAAGCAAAACAAACTGAGTAAAATACAAAAGCCACACAAAACGTCGAAATCGACGAAATCGGAAAAAACGGAGCAGTAGAAACAGATACAGAGAGCAGAGACGTGGCACTAACAACTGAAGTTTATTTCGGAAACAATCTTCCTCCCAAGTCCGTACAACGCATGCGCAGATAAACAAACCAAACAAAACCAAAAAGGAACCAAAAGATACACCCGGCAGCTAAACAGAGTAAATCACCTTTGTGCTAAAAACAAACATTCTTTCCTGGTGAGATAGAATGAGGCTGCGCTAACACATTTGTCAGGACCCAGTTTCCAGATATGAAAAGCCTCAATAATCTCCCGTTCACGCTGCGTCTTAGCCTTTCCTAAAATTGTGACCTTATCGAAAAGGGGCTTACACCCACATGACTTGCAGTGCAGCGGCAAGTTACCACCAGTGCCCGAGGGTAGCAGATTTCCATGCTCCCTCAGCCGAACATTGATACATCTACCAGACTGTCCCACGTAAAACCTGTCACAACTTAACGGGATGCAATACACCGCACATGTGATACATGTGGCTTTTGTATTTTACTCAGTATGTACCAACTTGCCCAACAAGCAACTCTTCTAAAGCAAAACAAAATGTTGTCGCCTAAGTTCTAGCGAGTATGAGCATGCCTATTATATTTCATCCACAAGTGCTGTTCACTAAAAAAAATTAAGGATGCCTGGCAATGAACACGTCAGAACTGCAGGCCATTTTAAATAAGACTTCTTTTTTTTTTTTAATGGAGATTCAGGCTTGTCAAAAGTCTGCGTCCAGAAAGCACAGAAGTACTTCCATCCATAGAGTTTCCCATAATTAACTAGAGGGAACTCTGGCGCTGCGATCGTTCAGCAACCATGGGAATGATGGGTAGTACACGGATTTGCCTTGTATTCGTGCCTGCGGGCTTCTAACGCACTTGTGGCTCTATTTATTGCTGTGTTTTGGTTTTGTTTCGAATAAAAGAGCGGACCGTTGTGAACTTCGCGAGCCGATTTGAATAGGTGATTCTAAAAAGGTCAAGGTGGCGAAGCGTAACTGCTAAGCCTTTGCTGAACTTCGTCTTGCGGCAAGGCGGATTCAAGCCAGAGAGAGCCAAACGAAGCCGAAGAACAACGATTAGACAAATCCGTGTACTACCCATCATTCCCATGCTGGCTGAAGCGCCGTGCGTTGCAGCTCCCATAGACGCAAGCGCCAGAGTTCCCTCTAGTGCACTTATATGAAACTCTATGCTTCCATTGCCTTGTAGTATAGATATTCGTTGAACGACCATTTGAATGGATGAGGCTGGCAGTGTGGGCTTGCTGGTATCACAATCTTCCAGATGGTAGCGCAGGTTAAAGACTGGGACAAGAGGAAAGGCACACTAGACGCTACACAACGCTAAATTTCAACAAATTTATTTATTTTTCTTTGCATGACCCCACTAGTACGTATGCTCTGACTACGTCATACATCACGTGTACATAGCTCTAACATACATACGTGCATCGAATATATGAGATACACGGCAAAACAACGTCATTGACCACGTGCAAGCATATTTTTCTGTGTTGTTAAACCAAAAGCAGTGTTAAACCAAAAGCATTGGACAAGACAACTAATGGTCTACTCCCACATGCGCCACGAACTGTTGAAATTCTGCTAGTCTCCCTACTAACACCTTAACTGTTTCTTTTTCAGCTACATTTAAAGCTTAATAGCAGTCGCTGCAGGAGAAAATCTGGATAGTTGATTACTCATGATTATTTAATAATCATGAGTAAGACAAGAGAATAACATAGATACCCAGCATTTTTTAATGTATTTTCTAACTTTTATGTTCGATCCTTCTTCTACGCGCTGTTATTAAATTATCCTGCGTTAATAAAAAGGGTAGAAAGAGGCCGGTGAAAAGGGTTGGAAGGGTAGAGGAGCAAAAAATGCGTGCGGCTCACGTTCAAATTTCCATAACTTCCATAAAAGAAAAAAAAACTTCACCAAACATTCTCGGAGTTCTGTTTAAATGCACTGATTAAATCCTGCAGTGCAAAAAGAAAAAGAAAGACGGAAGACTAAAGTGGTAATAAACGCAGGATACCGGTGCCTGCGTTCTCCCCATATTTATCTATGGCTTACCTACAAACCATCCCAGTAATTGCTGGCACGTGGTGTTCTTCAAAGTAAACGTAACTCGCGCAGCAATTAGGCGGAGATACGTGTTAATATCGCTACTTCGCTAAAATGCCGAATGCCGGAGGCCCTGCTATAACAAGCTCTCTCTGGTCGACCCTACCGCAATTTTCCCGAACCTTTTTCCATCCCACTCTACCTCCTTCCGCGTTGGAAAAAACGCGGTACTCAATGGATAAGTAAAAGCCCTCCCGCGGCTCTTAATTAGTGAACCAGAGGCAATATCGCGCCGGGCTTAGTAATATCCAAACGACGCGCGCCTTTCCGGAACGAAGGTGCGCTAAGCATAAAGTGTTTTGGGTTCTTTCGGATGAACAGCGCAATCAAGCGAGCGAGCTGCTGAAACAAGAAATGCGCCAGAGAGGCGCGGAAGAGGGATGAAAAGCTGCCCCTCGTGACGCGCCTTGATGCCTCGCAGGGCCTCGCAGGGCCTCGCATTAACGGCTTCGGTCGGGGCCGTTCGATCCGACCACGATGGGCGCACATAATTGCAGCGTACAGCGATCTCCCCCCAAGCGAGCCGGCCGGCCGCGTCCTTTCGCTTCTTCCGCCTCCTTTGCGCGCCCGCTCGGCGCGCGTTGCGCAGCGTTTACGAGAGCCATCACCTTTTCACTTAGGCACGCCCAAATTAGGGTTAACGCTGGGCAGAGCCGCACCGCAGTCAACTTGCTTCGGCCGCTTATATAGGTGGTGCGCCGTCCCCGGCGTGGCCAACGCGTTCCCATGTACGAGCGAAGGCCGGGGTATCCGAGCAAGGTGGGGGGGAGTTGCTTCGATAACGACACCGCAAACGAACAAAATAAGAGTAAAATCGGTGAAACTGAAGGGAAGAACGTCGACATCGTAACAAAATAGCGGATGCCGAAGGGGGATCAGGCGCGCGGGAACGCGTTTTCCTGCGGGGAGCACAGTAAACTGGGCGGATACCGAACACAACGATGTGGATCGGTTGAGAGCACGCGCTCGTGAAGCACCCTGCAACCTATACGCTTAGGGCGAGTAGTCAAAGCCTCGGTGAAATAAAAAGTATCAACGCGAGGCAACGATGTGTGTGGCGAGAGAGTGTCCCGAAAAAAAAAAGAAGAAGAGGAGCAGAGGGTTCCCGAAGCGGCGGCGGCGGCGGCAGTTGTGGAAGCGCGCATTTAGCTGAATACCTGACGATGCTGAAGGGGCGGCTTGCCGGGAACCGCTTAGGTATATAGACATTGGAGGCGCGCCGGAGAAGCGGCCCGTAATGGAATATCTAATGCGCCCCTCCCTCGATCCTAACCGCTAGCCGCTTTAGGTACCCCCCGGCTGCTCCCTCTTTTCACTGCCCACCCTATACGTCTTCCCAACGTAACCCCCTCCACCTCCCCCTAAAGCCGTGTAGTGGATCAACCCCCGTCTCGTCCCGTTGTCTCCTCTTTTCCCCGATCTCGACAAATTGCATACTTGAGCAGCGAGCCGCGCGGCCCAGCCATCTTCTACATCTCATCCTGTACACTGCCTGCCCAACGAGGACATCGCCCCGTCCGTCGTTGCCTCTCTGGTACAGCCCGGAATACTCCTCAGTTTGCGGGAAACATGTAAGAAAGTGTCCGGGCTAAAGTGATCGGGCAGGGCTTCTAAGCGCTAGAGTGTCCTTTCTCCTATTATCAACCAGCCGATAAGAAAACAACCGGGCAAAAACAAGATAAAGAGAAAAGGCAACCCGCAAAGAGCCATTGAGAAAGCATAGTCGCAAAACGGTACGCCTTTCGCGCGAATTCATGGCAACGTATCGCACCGACATGAGCATGCACTTGGTAACAAAAGCTGTTTTGCAACTGTATTGGGAGTGAACCGAACCAAGTGCTAATACATGCTTTGAAAAGCGGTCATGAAACAGAGGTGAGCCTTTGGCACAAAAAGAGAAACAAAAGTTCAATGGGCACAGCTCGTGTCCTTGGTTTAATCTTTGCCTGCTGGCGCGTATAAGCTAAACCAACCAGTGGCACATACCAGCGCGGAAGACACGAGCTATACTCACCGACGACGACTAGGTGGACCATGGCTGTGCGCGTCCAGCCCATCTTGAAATCAATCGAGCACACGTAGGTGCCGTTGTCGCTGCTCCTCAGCCGGTCAACGTTGAGCACTGCGGGCGTCTGGATGACCGAGAAGTAGGCCCTGCCGCGGAGGCTGCCCAAGTGGGTGCGCTGGCGAATCTGCGACAGGCTGCCCGTGCGAGAGTTGACGTCCACGCTGTACACGGGCACCGTGCCGCCGCCAGGGTCACCCTCGCCTGCCGGTTCGGCGTGCTCCTTGAGCCAGCGGATGCGCACCGCGAAGTCGTCGGACGCCGGAGCCCTGAGGTCGCAGCTGAGCTGTGCCTGGCCGCCTTCCACCGCGCTCACTGTGCGAGGCTCCACTGCAGATACGAACATTATGCCACAGATACGAACATCATGTCACTCTCAATTGTACTATAGGTTAAACATTTCAAGAACACACGAACACTTGAGCACTTGAAGTGAAATACGATCCAAAAACAACGATTTCGGCAATCGCTCTCTTTAACAACATGTTAATTTAAAGCGGCGCCAGCCGTGCCGTTTTCTATTTCATGACATGCAATAACTGTACTCACTTCAAGCCAATAGACTGGAAGAAGCATGTACCGCCACCTTTCTTCCTGACCCATTACATAGTACCTCAACAAAATTGCCCCGCCTCTGCTGCATCCTAAGGAATATTAAAGCGCGAATAAATGAGAAGTGCGAAGTGCGATAAATAATGAAGAACTTTTTCCTGTCTTTATTTTTCTCATCCGTCTTTTAGCGCCTCTTATAGCGTATATATGCCTGTTTCTCCACGCTCCACGCTAGTATTTGACTTCATAAACAAACTTTCAGCCATCTCTTTATCTCACATGCAAATTACAGGCAGAATACGTCATCATTCGCCAGAATAGGCCATCTGGTATTCCTCCGCAGAATACGTCATCTGCAGAATATGTCATCATTCACCAGAATGGGTGCGAAAGGCGCAGTGAGGAAGTTAGGTATGGTTCGAAAAATATTAGTGCCGGCTGGAACAATCCGTAGTAGCTCTGTCTGCGTGGGAGACTTTGTTATCTATTGACTACCGGCTACTGAGGCTGTCGAGATAAGGAGCCATTCACAAAATGTTTAAGTGGTCCGTCACCGCCAACACCCCGGCTATGTGTCAATATAGAGGTTAATTATGAAATGTATTCCAATAGTGTGTCTCAAATAAAGGAAAGTGACCGGTGTTTTAGTGATGTACTGATTACTTTGACACCCGCCTTGGCAGTGCAGTGGTTACGGTGCTCGGCTCCTGATCCGTAGGTCGCGGGTTCTATCCTGGCTGCGGTGGTGACATTTCGATGGAGACGAAATACCGGAGGCCCGTGTTACCGTGCGATGCAAGTGCACGTTAAAGAACACCACATGGTCGAAATTTACCGAAGCCCTACACTACGGCGTGCCTCATAATCATATCGTGGTTGTGGCATTAAAACCCCAGATACTATTATTGATTACTTTGACATCTTCACGAATCCTTACGTGCATGTGGGCCCGTGTGTAACTTTCCGTGACTACCAGGTATTGTTTTACATTTCTGTCGTGCCGCTTACACACTCAATCTAACGCTGTTTGCATGCACACAATCATCACCATAACAAGGCACATGCGCATCACTTTCCAAATGAAATGCATTACTTTCCAACCACGCCGCCGTCGAGAGCGAACGACAACACAGACAATGCGATTCTTCTCACTCGTCTTCAACAACAAAGCCGGACTGCGCTAATGAGCCGACGCAGAACTGAAACACCAGTAATGAACCAGGAAGGAGAAAAGTGGCGCGCTCGTTTGTCAACAAAAACACTTCTGCACTTACTCTAGAGTATCAGAATTTCACAAAAAAAAAAAAAAAGAAATCGTTGTGCAGGCTACCAAATAGCATAAAGGAATAAGCACAAGAAGATGTGTACGTGAATCCATTTGGACAGCCTCGGTGAAGTAGTGCGCCAAATGCATATTTCCCCCCCCATTGTAAGTCAAATACGACCCGCCCCGCTCGTGTATTGCCATGTTAAAGCTACGAATAGTACTACGGCACGACATGGCGAGAAACCACAGTCGATTCGAAATTTCGGTGCTAGTGCGAGATTACACGGCAACTGTGTTCAGCCAGTGCAAATGGAACCCGCCAATGCTTGCTTCTGCAACACGCATTCACGGCTGTGTCTGAATGCAGATTTAGCCAGTGCCAAGTGTCTCGGATTGGTGTGCACGGTCTGACCCAAGGCGCACACACAAAGCACGAAACAGGTGTTGCGATCTAAGTGATACTGATTCTTATACTTCTGTCGGAACGTCTTTTCGGGTTCTGTCGGCGCGCCGTATCTGGCGCGTGGCACGAAAATCGAAGCCACATTCTCACCCTTTCCCAGTACGCTCGGGACAAAACACAATCATCACACTGCTCTTTTCTGCTTCCGAAAGAATACAGACGGAGAAGAGAGAATAGTAAGGCGTAGCAAAAAAAAAAATGGAAATGAGTGTGCTGCTCCGGACCGCCTATCGAACGTCTCCTGTGGTTTTGAAGGCAGCACCCACAGATTCAGCGCCTCCGAATAACATCGAGACAGCTTCTGCATGACTGTTCTCTGGCTGTTCCACGTTGGTGCTGTTTCGCGAGTACAGTCTGGGAACGTGTAGCATGCACACCTGCCACCTGGGGCGCTTCGAAAACAAAAAAAAATAAAAGGCGGCCGCGAAAACAGGCACAGCTGTCAAAAGCGGCGCCAAGCTGTAGAAAGTGGGAAAAGATACAAAAAAAACATAATAGAAGCCGAATATTTTCGATGCTCCTTGCGTGTCGCAGGAGGATTTGGTTCAAATGCTATTTTTTCTGTCACGTCATTAACAGGAACAACCTAGGTGAGGAAATAGGTTCCCGCTGCGCGAAGAGCAGAAAGAAGCGGACCTGCTTACAAATGGAAGCTCTGCTGCAAAACAGGGAAGAAACTTGCGAGAACTCTTTCCTTCTTTATGTATTTATGCACGGGCTCGAAGGCGTGAGACAAGGCGTGCCTGCATCGAGCAGAGGCAGCAGATTCGATCCGTGCCTGTGGCAACTCTATGTGGATGAGGACGAATGTAAAAGTACGCGTCTAAGAGATGTTTTCACATGTAGAGGGATCTTCGCGTATCTTAAATCGATTCCTAGTCGTCTGCCACAATATGTTAGATTAGACGACGCGGCCGTTATGTATAACAAACCGTGCCTGCACTTCATTTAGGAAAGTTTCGACCGAAATGTGATTTTATTTAAATTGGATAGCCAAACATAAACGTACATAAAAGCGACGACAAGGAAATGGAAGAACCACCGAGAAGAGCACGACAATGGTAATGCTCTTTCTACAAGAGGGAATTGAAATAGGGAATGTAGATAGGAATAAATAAGCAGGAATGAAACAAACAAGTCAACAACAAAAATACACGGAAGTATATAAAGTGATAAAACGAAAAGAGAAATGGAAAGAAAAATTCCTCCAGAAACAAAAGGGCAAGTCAGTTTCGAGAAGGAAAGTTGGAAGAGCCAGGTGGGCCTGTTCTTCTCAAGAAGAACACTCACCTTAAAAAAAAAAAAAAAAAAAAAAAAAAAAAAAAAAAAAAAAAAAAAAAAAAGAAATCATTGCGCGCCGTAAGCATAGTTCAAAGAGGTTACGCTCCGTTTGTGGCAATGTACTCTGCCCCCCAGGAGCCAAAAGACGCACGCGACGCACTGTCCGCGCGTCCTTGTCGGTATAAGCGTCTGCGCACCAAACACTGAGCCATTCCTTAACAGAGCACAGATAACACAGTTCACAGTCACTTGCTGTCACTTGATCCACTACCAGTACCACTATCCCAACACTCAGTAAGAACCACTACCTCAGTGGTTCTCAAATATTTGAGAACCACTGAGATAGTGGTTTACTTGAGAACCACTACCTCAGTGGTTCTCAAAGAAAGGTCCGCGGACCCTAAAGGGTCCATGAAGCCATATATGGGGGGTCCGCGAAACCCCTCCCCCGCCTCCTCCCCCCCCCCCCCCAAAAAAAACGCTCTTTTTGGAGGCACACTATGTGCCATGAGAGCGGCCCCTTTTCATTTTTTGTATGTTTTCTTTTTTTATTTTTTTTTTCCCATAACAGTTCTGTATTGCAGCGGAGTCCGACCTATGTTTCCCGTCCTCCATGAGATGGCTGTCAAGTTTTTGTTCCACCACATATGTACGCGAGCATTCTTTTTCGACGCTTGTATATTTGAAGAGAAAACATAGCTAGAAACAAGTTGAATGTGGCTGCAGACCGCACAGCAACATGTTATTGATTGAGATCGAATGGACGGGGCACTGTGATTTGCCCATTCCTCGCCAGGGAGAAATAAGAGGCACTTATTTCTCGCTGTATTTTGTATTGAATAATGACCCCCCTCCCCTTTTCTCTCACTGCAAGGGGCCCCTCATCATTTCCACCGGTCCACAAGTAATCCCCGAAACATCCATGCCTGAAAACCACTGCTTTACGTCTTGAGACACCTACTGGACTCCGCCGAGAAAATGCCACTATGCTTTGGTGTTTATGGCTAATAGTGGCTTTCAAGAAGTCATTCGCCTTTCGCATCGAAATGGCGGACAACCCTTTTTGTAACAACTGTGGTAATGAGGAGGCAAGCCCATCTCCTGCGACTGCCTTCGCAACAGTGTGCAGAGAAAACCACTAGCGGTCTATCTAGCTCGCACAGACCGCAGACCGGTGACGGCAGGAACCGTTCTGGAATGTCGTCCTGAGACGTCAACCCTGGTGAAGGCGACGAAAGCAGTGCTCAAATTCTTGAAGACATTAGACTTGCACCGGTGGTTATAGACCAATGGCGATATCGTGACTAGGAGGTGTGCGTCCTTGTGCGTAAGTGCGTGCGTGCTCCCCCCCCTCCCTCTCTTTCTTTCTATTCCTATCTTTAAAACACCCCCCATCCCTTTCCCCGGTGTAGGGCAGCATAGCAGTTTTTCTAGACTGGTTAGCATCCCTGTCTTTCCTTTCTATCCTTTCCCTTCCTTCCTTTTTTCCTTCCTTGTTCTATTACGAAGCGAACAAGCTGAATTCCTCTTCAAGGGAAACCTTGGATGAAATACGTCACCGTCGTTTATTAGCGTTACGCCATCCTGAGAACCGTTCAATAACTGTCGCACACCTGCGCAGAAAAAGTGTGCAATTTCCCTCCGCCCTAGAAATACGCAAAAGAACTGTTCCGCCTGTCACCGTGGTCCGACCACGCTTCTTACTTTCAACTATTTCTCTCTCTCAATCGCTCTCTCTCTCTCCCTCTTTCAACACTCGGCAGCCACCAGCTACGAGCCACAGGTTCAAAATCTTTCTAGCGAGGCTCAGAATAAAGAAAGATCACACAAACGCAAAGCACACACCAAGAGCTCTCGCGTCCAAGTTTGGCGTGGAGCAAAAAGAAAAAAAAAAAAGGCAGCGTTGACACCGGTGGAAAGGTACACGCTGATGCTCAGGAACTAAAGAAGTATGGTAGAGGAGGAGGCTGTGACATGCAGGGAAGGGAACGGCAGGGCTACTAAGTGCACTTGGCGTTCTTTTGAATCACGCCAACGGATCATCGATTCCTCCTGTCACGTTAGGAGTTCTCGCTCGGGACACTTGTCACTAGAGCCCCGTCCGGCCAGACAAGAGCCGTCGTCAGTCTTCGGGCACAGCGACTAAAAGCCCCCCCTACCATTGCAGATGCTCCTAGGTCTCCTGTCTTCCCTTCGTGATCCGCACACGCCTATCTCCTCTAACCCTCAACCTCTTTCTCCAGCCCTGTTCTGCACGTTCCCGCATTGTGTCTTCTGTGGCTACATCGTATATCCGTCTTGTCACCGATGTCTCGCGCGCGAAACGCGATATTTGCGTTGTTCCTCTCCGAGACTACAGCTGTGTCCCGGTAACGTTCTGATTTCAACTTCGTTTTGCAAGCGTGCTTTTTGTATCGCCGTCCTTCCCTACCTTCTCTGTCATTACGGCGTTCCTCTGTGCGGCCGTGAAATGCGAGACGACGGATCTCTCAGCGAGTGCTGCAATGTGTTCGGTCCGGTCATAATCATCGAATGATCCCTTTCCTCGGACAGCTCTTGCCCTTATAGATTTTCTTTTTTCCTCTTCGCTTCATGAATAAGCTGAAACCTGAGAAGTGAGCCACGCTACCACATAGGCTTACAACAGTTTTGAGAGAGAGAAACAACGATAATAAAAATAAGGCGCTCTGGTTTGGTTGGAGCCCCTCGTCCATGCCTCCACAGTCTTGAGCTGTAATCTTAGTTGGTTCATTTTAGGTGGCTCTATCTCTATATGTACAGATTCGTGCGCGCGGGGGGGGGGGGGGGAGGGGGGGGGTTCAGTGTACCTTTTCACACTATTGATCGTTGTCAATGCTCATTCGTTTAGCAAAGCTATGCCGAGAACTCGTAGACAACAAAGACGGTTGCACAAGTGAGTTAAACAACACGTTTCTTGAGGAGCGTCAGCGAGATCCTCAGCAAAGAAAACTTGATAAACCTTAGAAAACTTGAAAAGAATTGAGAAGAAACACAGTAGTTTCTGTTTTTCTCTTAAAACAGAAACACCATCGGTTGGTGCAGACGCATGTATGTTCTTCATGAGCCCCTTGTTATCTGTATCGCGAAGAAGTCAGGTATCTTTTCTGTTTGCCAACGCAGGTCCTTACACGGATATTTCACAGCTACTTATAATTTATGAGGCTGGAGTTAATTATTCACACCGAGTACGGCCCGAGGTTCAGCGACTCTGCAAGAAAGAGTTATAGCCAGAAGACAATAGACGCAATTCATTTTTACAAAACCAACGGTTTACAAACAAAGCCAGATGAAGGCAAGGAGGAAGAAATAAAAGAACGTCGAATGTGGGAGACGCAAAAGAGAATAACTGAGTGACGTTCGTAGAAAGAACGAAGCCGGTCACAAAGAGAGAAACAGCGAGCGACGGCCCCATGTCGTAGCGATCGCTATCTCCAATGCGAATAAGCACGGCACCGCGTGCTCCAAATCTTTGAAGAGGATACTTCGAGGAACGTTGCTTTGTTTTACGAAAGCGGCAGGAGGAACATAGAGAAAGAGAGAGGGGGATGAAACCAAAAGTACCTTCGCGAACCAAAACAGTCCCGGAGACCCATTGTGTTTGCCGCAGCGACGCCCACCCAGTTGTTCGATGATAACGGGGCACGAGCTTGCGCCCTGGAGCGCACAAAAAGAAAGCCGCGAGAAGTATAGATCAAAGAACGGGGGCCTCGCTCTTCGCGATCTCGTTGGCGATGCCGTCGTTGGCGTTGTGTACGGCTTCTCCGCACTGGGACCTCCACCTGCGAAGCGGAACGGGAGCCCGGCTCCAAGGTTCTTTTTCCCTCCTTTTTCCGGGTCTCATGCAATATTCGGGCACACGAGGCACTTGTCTAGTCACCCCCCATCCACTCCCGAACCATACAGCGCTGCTGCGTTCACCTTCGCCGCACTCTCCTTTCTATATCCACGTGGCAGCAGCTTTTAGCTGTTTGCCGGCGTGTGTGCCGTTGTACGCGTGCGTCGCCGTCATTGGGCGACCACGGGCCCGCTTTCGTAGCGTGCGGCGTCCATTACTATTGAATTTGCGGCGCGTGAGTCGACTGCTGCGGAGAGACAGAAGCCGAAACACTCCAGCAGTTTCTGTAGGTCTACGAATATACTTCGTACCGTAGTCTCCCATCGCTTTTACATGTACCCGCTCCCCCCCCCCCAACTCACACACATACATTACATACGCACATACACCGACACCTAGATAGACACGTTGTGTTTCCCGTTCGTTCGATGGCAATGCCTGCTGTTCGAAGCATTACCACACGCAGCGTTCAGTTCCGGTAACCGAACCGGTGTTCGCATATAAACTACTTCCCGGAGTAGCAGATATGATCAATGGATGTGATCTTATATAACGAGTAGGCCACAAAACAATGTCCGGAAGTGGGTAGCACGGAAGGCTCTGAGCAATATGAAAGACGTGTCGACTTCTCTTACATCTTCGGGTGTAAGTATAGTGCAGGAAGATACATAACTCAACGTAGAGAACATATATGCGCCGTTTTGCTTCGCTTGATGATCATTGTAGGGTAAGTGCCGAAATACACTTTTCCCATGAGCCTTGTCGTAGCCCGCATTCTGTATATATTCCGCGCGCGAGCACTCGCTCATTAAACGGTATACTAAAACTTGCGACTGCAGAGTCAGAAATATTTCGTTCAGGAAATCGCCTGACACTGCGAAACGAGCTGAAATAAATAGCTTTAACTTATTCCAATATTTTTTGCGACAGAATTGTGATACGATTAGGCACGCAGTAGCATAGTAGAATCCAGATTAATTTTCACCACCTGTGGTTTCTTAACACCCAACTAAATTTTGGTGCACGGGTGCACCCTGGTTTTTTTTTTTTTTTCGTAATGCCTTTCTTTTCGCCGCCGTTGCACGGATTCGATATCGCCTCCTAATGTTTAGCAGCGCAACGCCATCTTGGCTAAACCATGACAGCGGGTAATTTGAAATAAGGATGTTGCAACAACAGCGTGCCTGTTTGTCTTGAAAATTGTTGAATAAGTTGCGCACATAGCCCGTACTCTCTTTTCAAGTGCTTGTATAAGGGAAAAAAATGGGGGGACCCTTAAGCTTCACCTGTAAGAGTTGAACGCGATAGCGATATCCTGTCCCTAGTGCGTACTTCAACCACTTAGTGCATACTATGTAATGGGTAGCATGCTTTAAACCATGAGCAATATGAGCGTGAAATGTTTTCGAACTTGCTATGCACCCACTACGTGGTTTTAAGGGAATACGCGCAGGTGTGTGCCTTTTGTAATGGGTGGCCGGCTTTGAACCACGAAGTCGTTATGATAGTCACATGTTCTGACGCCCGATGGTAATGTACGCTTGTACCACGCAATATCACTGCGATATTACATGTTGTATTGTGACGTATGTATACAGGACGCGTGTGTTTGTGAAGCATGAGTTATTTCATTGCATTTCCAAGCAAAGTAAGTTATTTTCAATGTACTTCCAAGCGAACGCGTGGTTGTGTGGTAGAACACCTGCTTGCGACGCAGACAGCCTGGGTTAGACCCTCACTCGGACCCGGCAATTTTTATTATTAACGCGATAGCGTTAAAGAGCTCGTTTCGCAGAAATTCCGGCGTTGGTGTAGGCGTCTGGCGTCGTTGGTTGTGAGCGAAAAATCATCATCTTGTCCGTGACCGAAAAATCAAGAAAGATGCAAATAAAATAAATACTGAAAATTTCCGAGTCCGAGTGCGGATCGAACCCAGGCCGTCTGCGTGGCAAGCACACAGCCACGCGTCTGCGTGGAAATACAGTGAAAATAACTTCCTCTGCTTGGAAATGCAGTGAAAATAACTTTCATGCTTTAAAAACACACGCGTCCTGTATACAGGCGTCACAATACAACATGTAATATCGCAGTAATATTGCGTGGTACAAGCGTACATTGCCATCGGGCGTCAGAGAATGTGAATATCATAACGACATCGTGGTTTAAAGCCGGCCACCCATTACAAAAGGCACACACGTTACTGCGCGTATTCCCTTAAGACCACGTAGTGGGTGCATAGCAAGTTCGAAAACATTTCACTCGCATATCGCTCATGGTTTAAAGCATGCTACCCATTACATATTATGCACTAAGTGGTGGAAGTACGCACTCGGGACAGGATAACGCTATCGCGTTCAACTCTTAAAGGCGAAGCTTAAGGGTCCCCCCAATTTTTTATTTTATTTGCATCTTTCTCGATTTTTCGGTCACGGACAAGATGATGATTTTTCGCTCACAACCAACGACGCCGACGCCAACACCGACGCCGGAATTTCGGCGAAACGAGCTTTTTAACACTATCGCGTTAACATACTGTTGTTATTGCATGCCACCTATGCGCATACTTTCCTGAGCGCATGAAATGTGGCGACTTACATCATTGTAGCCTTACTGAAAAGCAGTCGATCGGTCGATCGGTCGGCTGGGTTGGTTATACTGTGGAGTTTCACGTCCCAAAGCGAGTCAGGCTATGAGAGACGCCGTACCGACCACCTGGGGTCCTTTAACGTGCACTGCAATCGCAAAGTACGCGGCCATCTAGCATTTCGCCTCCACAAAAGTGCAACCGCCGCGTCCGGGATCTAATCCGCTTCTTTCGGGTCAGCAGCCGAGCACCGTAACCACTGGGACACCACGGCGCTGTTCGTACTGAGTGACGCCAATGGTTATATGGAAAGTGCTGTGGAAGTGTTACGCTTCGCTGACTAGTGACAAACCATCACACAGGCATACCACTTCGTGATGCTTACGCAGTCGTTTCACCGTGAAGGCAACCGCTATACTAGATGCGCTGCAAGATAGGACATCTCTCTGAACTACTACTGGTCGGCATTACTCCTTGGCCTGATCTAACGTTCAGTGACGAGGATAGGTGGGGCACTATTAGATGACCCCACACACGATATACATACCCCTTTTTATTTTAATTCGTTTCCTTTCTTTACTTATAAGATACGTCAATGGAAAAGAACGGTATGCCAAAAGCATCACTCTTTGAATTCGACTTACATAGATCTCTCTTTTTTACTCCTCTGCAGAAGAGCTGTATTTGCTTACGCAAATAACGGCATATAACATTACGTGCACATTACGGCCATGAAACGAAACATTAGAGGCGGAACACTTCAAGTGCGTCGCGACAGATAGATTGCGCTCATAAGCTTCACCAGTGCACTGCAGTGGAAGTCAGAGTTCAGTGACCTCAGCGCCATTTAAGTCCTCCCTATCGCCATCGCGCATAAGCAAGCACGCACGAACACAGACACACATCCTGCAAAGAATACAATGGACCAGTGCGAGCGGCTCGAAACACGAGGCCAACTTAATTCACTGCGAAGGAGAACAGTGACGAGAACCTCTTTTGTCCAGGTTTCGAGAGGACGTTGCACTATCGCGCTGTATATAAGCAGCAAATTTTAGATCGAGTTTCGCGCGCCCCCGTGGGCTGCGCGCAGTATGCCACCGTCTCCGCTGAATGTTGAAGATCGAGTGGTTCCGACAAAGCGGGCTACCCAGACGCAGAATAAAATGTGAGCACTGGCGAGCTCCTAACATATTCTTATAGACGGGCGCAGATTTCCTTCGATCTTTTTCTTTTCATTTCCTTTTGAGAACCCGACCCATTGTTACCGCACCCATATTTTCAGTGCAACCAAACGTCACCAACAACGACAAAAAAAGGAACCTGAGCGTCAGTGCTTTTTAGCGGATCACGAAATTCAATACTGATGCAAACGCAGCACCGCTTTCGTGATCGCAGATGGAACGCGCGCAAAGAAACAGCTCCCATCAAACCTGCCTCTTTCTTTTTTTTTTTATCTCTTAAAGCATGCACTGAGCGCGCGCGGGACTGTAAAAGACGCTCCATTTTATGCGCGCGTAAGGTATACGCTCCTCGCGAGAAAAGAATTCGTCTTTCATACAGTTCCAGCGAGCTACCGCCATCTTTTTCTTCGTTCAATTCCTGGTTCTTCGTCTGCTTTCTTTCTCTTTGTTTCTTTATTCTCTGTTCAGAAATATGCATCTATCAAAAACCAGAAAAAGATGACGGAAAGCCGTAGCACGCGAAGCAGCAGTTTTTACAAAATATAAGGCGATACGGGGTGGGGGGGGAGGGGGGGGCATTTTTGGGCCGCCTCTGAAAAAACCGAGTCATCTTTCAAGAACTCAGCATGCAGACTCTTCTTCATTCTCTTCTTCGTCTTTTTATTTCCAGCTTTTCACTTTCTTCCGTCGATACTTTTTCGTTTTGTTTCCGCGATTCTGGCGTCGTCGTCACTCCGATTTCCGAGCGTCTTCACTGTCGGCACTTCGGTGTCGCCGTGGAGTGCCGTGTAAGGAGAGCGAGGGAAAACGCCGTATCAAAAGCGTCGCGGCCATTTTTTCGTTCCAATCTTTGCGCCATCTTCACTGTTTTCCTTTCTATTTCCAGCGGTCTCGGAATCTTTGGTTTCTCTCCTCATCGAAACCTACACAGCTCGGCGCGGAACAAAAACACTGCTACGTGAAGACGGAAGAAAATCCGCGTCGTCGAGTTCCGAAATGCTCTCCGAGATTCGCGACTACTAAGACAAGAAAAAAGAAAAAAAAGACAAAACGGGTCGATGCACCGAGCGAAAACAACGCGGAGGACGGCTGCTTGATGCCCGAAGCGTGAAAAAAAAATAAATAAAAATAAAAAGAAATATAGCGACATTGAGTCTCGGTCGCTACAAAGTGAACAGTTGAGCGGATTCCGCGGCGCGGTGCTCTCGCGGGGTCGCCGACGCGGAAATCTCGGAGAAATGCTTGTTCTCGATCCTGAGGACAAGAGCTCTTAATACTGCTGCGTAGCACTGCACGATCGCGACTCCTGAAGGGCTTTCTATTGGAAAGGGCTGCCGCTAAATGGTGCGTTTGACTTCTATGGTTGCGGGGTAACTCGCCTGTACACACGGAGATGCTCGTTAAGGTCTGAAAAATCGTTAAGGTCTGAAAAATAAGCTACGAGAAATGGCGACGCTCGGCGGCGACTCGAGACTCGAAATTTTTTGCGCGAGTTGCAATTGTAGCCTCGCCTACCACAGCGACGCCTATTGGCGAAGCTCGTCATTTGTCACGGATTTCTAAAGAAACGACTATAGTAAACGTCTTATTTAAAGATAAACAAACGAAAACGAAACTTTGCAGAATTCGTACGCTTGTTACTGGGCGATTAAAGATTCTGAAAAACGAAGGACGAGGTACCGCATTGACATTAATCGATACTTCTGTTTTCATATCCGATCATCGACGGCTGTTGTGGCTCGAAGCAATGCAAAGGTTACGAGAAGCGCCAAGTTGCGTAAAGAAAAGTTCCTGTCAAATAACTAAGGCCTTTGACGTGCACCCCGAGGTCTACAAGTTCTAGAATAATTTTTGCGGGGTTGTTTGTTGCGAGAGCAGCATTCATTCCGTGTACTCGTAGCTTACTCATTTCTTTCGCTGGTTTACGTCTCTTTGTTGTCTATACTGCCAACAATAAACCGTCGCGTAAAAACGCGAGAATGTCGCGGCTCGGTCATTTTTTTTCTGCAGTGATTTTAATGCGCATTCAGTAAAGTATGCAAATATTGGAGACCATGAGAACGAGCAGCCAAAATTCGTGGCTCATTGGGGTACACCCGTCAATGTATTTCTGCACCCGTCAATGTATTTCTGCAACTATCGCAAACTAAGCCGTCATATCACAACTCCTGGTGTATAGCCATAGTGGAACTAGCTGCGCTTATCACTTTCAAAAAACAGAGCAAGTCGAGCGTGTGATATCTTATTGAATTTTGCGTTTCAGTGCTGCTAAATCATTTAAGCCATAAGCGATTAAATTTAAGAAAGAAATCGCCAGCCATTCGAAGGTTGCATTAACCACTTGTCCTTTGTCGTTTGCATAAAGACTCTTCATTGCACTTGTGGGGCCTACTGTGTAACAAGCGTAGTAGAAATCGATCAAACTTCTGTTGCGTTATGAGGTCCGAATAAATTAGGACCTGCAGCCTCCTTCAAGTAAACGAGATAAGTCGAATAACACAACATGCTCTTCTCCCCAGCAATACAGGAAATACGAGCAAGATAATCTTGATATATATTTTCGTTTCGTTCTGTCCTTAGGTACAAGAATTACCATTTAGCATTAAACTTCAACCCTCCTTTCCTTTCACAGCCAAGGTGTCCTGCACGATCATATAATGATACAAAGTAGAATCCGAAAGCCTAATTCTCTTTACATTAGCGCTTACTTGACGGCTAAAGCACTGCTCCAAAGAGGCAGTTTCCAACCTGCAGTTACGCAACTTACTGTACACACCGTAAAAAAGAAACTGTCCTGCGGTAATAAGAAGCTGTATATAACTGCCTTAACAAAGGGTCCCTAAAGCCATTTTATTGGTAGATTAAGATATTGGAATCTACTGTCTACAAAGAAAGATTTCTCTATTGTTAATCTTCAAGCGCGAGCAGGCTGAGTTGCGAGGGCACATAAGCGTTGGAGTACACGTACACATATATTGCTCAAATGTTAATTCACGTTCTAAGCTCACTAATTATTTTAGAGACAAGCAGCGCTACGGGAAAGAGAGGTATAGTGGAGAGGAAGAGGCCGTTCATTCGCAAGCACGCAAGCGTTTACCTCTGCATCACCAGTTTGCGCAAGGCGGCAATGGCCAATTCTCTGTTAGTACTCCTGGAAACACGCTCCCTAACTGCCGTTTCAACCTAGCCCTGCGCGTACGTCTAGGAAGCTCATACGTGCATATATAAACAAGACTTCGACATCCGCGCTGTCATGAATTGGCCTCGACGCCTGCTCCAACTGGACGCGTTTACTGCATTACTAGGACTACAGAGAGAAACGACGCGCGCATTTCATATCACCGGTGGCGTCGGCTTGGCAAGCAGTCTAGAAATTAAAAAAAAAATTTAGGAGAAAGTAAAGCACAGCCTTCACACTCTAAAACACGCGCTGTAACCATCCCCGTCACCCTCGGTTTTAAATAAGTATTGTGCGCAACTAGCGGCCCCATTGAAATGTCACCGCGGGGCCGGGCGCCAAATTTTGTCGAGGTGCAGAGGGGAGGGGGGAGTGCGCTCGCACGGTGAAGCGCGAACAGCAGAGGAGCGGTGGAAAAGGGGAGGACGTAAAAGAGGGAGAGACGGGTTGCGCAGTGTCGGTACGGAGGAGTACACCTCGTGCCCCGCTAAAGGGTTAATCCCCTTCAGCGTGGATTACGTCCTTTTTGGGTGGGGAACGGTGGCTTTCTCGCGCACGCGCTTCGCTAATCCAAGTCGGGAACAAAGTTTGACAACCATTTCTGGCAGCCTTTCGCTTTCTCCTATCTCTCTCTCTCTCTCTCTCTCATGCGTCAGGCTGCGTGCACAAAGCACACGTCGGTGTTATCGCGTGGAAGTTTGCATTGCCAGGAGTGTGCCCGTTAGAGAGCCCCGAAGAAATATTACGACTGCGACGAACAAAAAAAAAAAGAAAAGAATAAGGCAAGGTGCGAGCGCGAGTTCACCAACCGACCCAGCACACCGTAGAACAACAGGGCGCTTTCTCTCGGGCATTCGGGGAGTGCGCTTCGACAGGAGAAGGGCTGGCTTTTCCTTGCATATTCGCGCACTCCCCACCATACGATGCACCCTCCGTACGGTTTCCAGTCATTAACTGGTCAAATGCGTTGCAGATTTCCAAGCGCAACTACCAACTTTTTTAAATTTCTATTTCGCTTTGGATTCCACTTTTTTTTTTTCCCCCGTGGAAGGTGACTTAGCGATGTTGGAGGTAATTGCGCGCTTTTGCGTCTGATTCGCCAGGAACGTTTACGTTCAACGCACCAAGCGGGCAAAGCCGTGCTTTCGCCATGCATCAAAAATCGGACCGGGAAGCAACAAAAACGCACAGCACGCGGCGTTCCGCTACCATTGTCTCTCAGAAAAGTCATTCGCAGAACGCACAACTCTTTCCGCACAGTGAGCGTTTGTGCTTTTTCGTTACCTTTCCAGCCGTTAAAGAGGATGCGCACGCCAGCTTAGTAGTAGCAAGGTGCGTTGCTTCTGGCTGCTGCTTGGTCCCTTTTGCAATGAATGACATTATTCGCCGAAGCAAAGCAAAAATACTAATCGTTTCTCGGTCGCGCTTGCGTACTGTAGTGCGAATAAAAGTTCGGAATCGTTACAATTCTGTCAGTACAGCGAAGAGCGCCGAACGTGCCCTTGGCGTGACTTCACTTAACGCGCGCCTAACGCTAACCTGCACATTACGTCCTTAACCTTACTAACGATGTTCATAAGCATAACATGAAGTCATTCTCGCACGAAGATTACTACTCGGTGTTCATAAGGTTGACTGATAGTGACCAAATTGAACTGTAGCACGAAAGCCCTAGTTAAAACTGAATTTATATTCTGGGGTTTTTCGTGCGAAAACGAAGATGTGATTTTTGGTCATGCCGCATATATAACGCCCCCCCCCCCTGGCTTCTACGATATTCACCAAAATGTGCGTATATTAGTGCCTTTATTTTATTTTTACCCTTCAATGAAGTTCAGCCGCGAGTTAAACACGCCACTTTGGACTTAGCAGCGCTACGTATATGGTTCAGACACGATATTTATCATTCAGGAATATATGCGTACCGTTGTTCATGTTTGGCATCAACATTTACATCGTTTCTGCAGACGTGTAATACTTGTATAACGAAAAGGATCAGGCTTAACCGCGACATGATCAATTATACATTCGTGCAACTTGTGGCCGCAATTTCATTGAATTCGTTGAGGCGTGTCCACACCCAACTTTCACTGCAGGCTATCGAGTTCGGGACGCAAGCACAGCGTAATAATGATTCAATCGATCAGTCGTGCCATATATCGTACATAGTTCCATGCATGAAACATTTAAATGACGATGTTGAAAACATTCCGAAATCGCCGTTATAGATACGACACATTCTGAAATCGCAGTTATGCCTACGAGTCTTAATAAATTGAAGAATAAAACTCACAGGGTCCCATGTGCATTCACCTAAGACGACTTGAACACGAAAGCCACCTCCATTTTCTTCTCAGTAGATGTATAAGGGAGCAGGGAACACGAGCCGTGGTTTCACGTGCCACTGCCAAGTGCCGCCTTCATTTTCTGCTATTGAGGTCGCGCGCTCTCCGGTCTTGTTCTCCACCCAAGGCAGGGCGCTACAACGGCATCATGTGGCGTTACGTAACATGACGTCACGCCAGAATTTGTGACGTCATGATGACGTCATATAGTGACGTCATCACCTGATGATGATATTATGCATCACTCGTCTCCGACGCCACGGGACGGTCGCCACCGACGGCCGAATTTCCCGTTTGATTAGGCATCCAGGGCTTTCGCCCTTAATAAGATTTCTATAACCATAAAGGCTATTCGCGCCCTCGCATATTCATTTGACTATATAGAGCGCTTTGAACTCGTGTCCGCGTATCCGCCATGCTTTTCCATTTCATCGCTCACATCTCCATATCACTTCCTTCTGCTCCCTGAGCGTCACATAGCCGATCGAACACTTACTTCATTAAGGTTCTCGCCTTGTTCTTTTTTTCCTAATCTCGCCGTCCTTCAAGAACGCCTGATATAATTAACAGTTTTCACTAAATGTACGTAGCAAGAAGCGTGCTTAAGCCGATGTCTTGAGCTCCCGTCTTTCGCACTGTTTCAACTATGAAGCTTAAGCGCCTCGCCCAGTCTTTCATCCTCTTACAGCTCAGCCGATGATACTGTGCACGCATTAATTGTTATTCGACTTTGTAGGATAGCATTATCATTCCAAGAAAAAAAAAAAGACGGGGGGGGGGGGGGGAGTAGGAAGTGCACCGTATGAAATTTTTATGCGTATGAAATTAATTTCAGCGTCTACGCATGCAGAGAAGCGGAAGCGCCTAAAATCAAGAACGAAGCACAGAGGCGTCGTCGGAAAGAGGAAAACAAACATCAATCATCCCCGGCTTTTATCGCGTTTCACATCATAGCAAGCTGACTTTCTTTTTATATCTTTATTTCTTAATTTTCCGCCCTACACAACTTCGCGGGAGTGGGCGCGTTCCTCTGCGATAAAAAAGAATCGAAGGCCGACGAGCGATAAGTCATAGGGCCACCACACCCAACACGCCAAATATGATGACGAAAGAACAAAGAAAAAAAAAACCCTTCACATGCGTCTACTAAGTCATATACATTGTAAAAGCTGGCACCGACAGAACACGCCTCCCGTTTTCATCTCGTGTTGTAACTCAATTACTCTGCGTATTAGAACAAAAGAGCAGCGAAGACTTAAAACCAAACACACGAAAGCGAGGCCCAACTCGAACCGGAGGGCTAGTCCAGCCCGAAGATACAAGCCCGCCCTTTCCATCCCCCCCTCCCCCCTTACTACTGCCCCTTAACAACGTGGCGATCCTCCCGATCACGCTCGAGTGGCCAAGCCGAACGACCCCGCCGGTGTCTCTCGTTATTACATCACTGTACACGCACCCTCCAATCGTTCATCCGCCGTCTACATTCGCTGACACTTGCTTTCTCTCGCCATTAAGCGTAATTGCCTCGCGGGACCAGTTTATCTTCACTTCGACGCACAGCAGTGGCGGCGGCGGCGGCGACGACCACAAACCGGCACGCTTTTGTACCCGCTGCCTGGCAGTGAGCTCTCGTTTTCCTTAACGCTCGCTCGCACCCCTTTCCAGCGCACCTGCTCTAAATAATTTGCACGCTGCCGAGAGCTGCATACCTCAGCTTGCTGTGAGCGATAGCGTATCGCTCATCTCTTCACTCTCCGAGTATCCCGTTGTATCCACGGTCGCGTCGGGAAGCGGTTTGCTGGCGTGCGCGTCGCTTCACATTCGATTAGCGTGACATCGCGCCGTTCACGCTTTCTTGCTTCGAGCTTCTTTCCGCGAGAACGGGCGTGGGAATGAACGTTTGCTTTGCGTTAGCGCTGCTTTCACCGGAGCTAGCGACGTATAGGCGTATGCGTGTTGTACAATATGCACGACGAAGTCGAAACACGCGAGAGGATTATACAGACACCGTGCTCGTTGTCTCGAGTTGAACGGGAACGTGTACAGCCGGCGTCAAAAGTTTGGGGACTATCAGGTTTAAGAAAACATTGAATTTACGTGTCTATGTATTCGGTCGAACTTCACAGTGCATATTGCTGGCGCGTTTTATAACCGGTCGGTTATATAAACTGAATGTTGCTTGTGGAAGCGGACAAAATATTGAGCTTTTTCTTGCGTAACATGGTCTCAAAACTTCTGAAGCTCACAGTACATATGATCCTAGTTGCACAGCGTGCCAAGCTTTCTATAAAAGTGTAACAAAACTTTGTTTGAACCTCTATCGCGCGTCATATTAATTTCGTCCGTCAGTTCAAGACGGCAACAGTCATCGCGTTGCTAAGCGTCGAACACATAGACGGCGATATATTTTCACATCGTCGAACATCGCGCTGCTCGGGAAACTTTTTCAGCACTCGATGCTCGTTTCCCACCCAGTTATTGTCACCCTTTCCGTGGCCTGAGAGAACCTAAAATTCATGCTATGTGGTTTCCATGCTCCCAGTTTGAGCGATTGTGTAATTGGTAACCGGCCACACGTGCGGGTCTTACTGTAGGTCAATGCCTTCCCGCATTTAGACAGTGTTTCGATATGGCCAATTCTCCCCAAATCTTATGACTGGTGTGTCAGTACGTGAAGGTGCTTGCCCGTACAGACGCGTTTCTCTGGCTGCTCGCATGCGCACTTCAGAACTGAAATGAATCAATGCCCCTGCATAACTAGACTACTCGCACACAAATTGAGATTTAACAATGTCATGTCAATGATAGAAGCGGTCAGCGACCCGCAGATGACCTGAATGGCCAACGCGACCAATCGTCGTCTTCTCTGTATGCGGAGCCCGCGATAGTTTCCGCCCTCTTGCGATATGCCTGACACGTAGCTCTTCCAAAGAGCAATAAATCACTCCCGTCTATCGCGAAACACGCAGGAAACTAACGATCCCAGGGAAGCAAATCAGGTGGTTGCAGTGTATACTATATGTGTATCGCCAGTGTAAGCATATATGCACGTCATCATTTGGCGGGCAAAAATATAAAAGAATATACATTTGTCAGCTTCCGGGAAAACAAATGGTTGTACATAAACACTCAACGAAGTTCCCTCGATCGACCTCTGCGCCTCGGAATGTTGGGCGGTAGCGGGGGGCTCGAAGAGGCGGTGTCTTCTGTGCAAAAGCGCAATTTATGTATCTCTGTCATCTTTGCTTCTTTCTGTTTAAGTATTTAGTGAGCATGCGCGCGCGCGCGTGCGTGCGTGTGTGTGTGTGCGTGTGCGTGTGCGTGTGCGTGTGCGTGTGCGTGTGTGTGTGTGTGTGTGTGTGTGTGTGTGTGTGTGTGTGTGCGCGTGTGCGTGTGCGTGTGTGCGTGTGTGTGCGCGTGTGCGTGTGTGTGTGTGTGTGTGTGTGTGTGTGTGTGTGTGTGTGTGTGTGTGTGTGTGTGTGTGTGTGTGTGTGTGTGTGTGTGAGAGAGAGAGAGAATTCATAAGGGGGGTGGGGGGGGGGGGGGGTTCGGCAAGGTCATAATTAACGACAGTGTCGTAGAAAGGGGATGATACGGTGGGTCCAACCCCATTCCAATCAACCTTGAAATATTTACGTTTCGTATGAGAATAGGGGCTTTTAGCTTGTACGTATACTTCTTTACGTTACCGTGTTACCGGATACCGGAAGGAATCTGCGCATGCGCGGGCCTTTACGGAACGTAAACTTTCTACGGAACGTAAACTACTCGCCGGATAGGCTTTTACGTTTGCGGCCCTACCTCGCAAATCCACCTTCGTTCGTGGCTACGAGCGATATTCAGTTTGCGGAGACTCCTGCCGCCGAGTCAAAATAAGCCGTAGTGCGAATGCGAATTGCGATGACCTTGTTTCAGTCGGCTTACCGAAGCTAGAGCGACGTAAACGTGAGAGGCCTAAAACGCCTAAAGCCCCCGACAGGCTGGATAGGTGACGCCATCTAGCGGGGTCAATGTGAAACAGGCAAGCACAAAATTGTTATTGCAGAAACATCGCGCATTTTACTCTTTGCGTAAATGCCTTGCAGTGAAATAATTATGAATGAGTTGCCTTTTTCATCATTTTCTCCCTTAAATACTAGATGATAACAAACGTGTTCATGACTGTGGTTGCACGAAGCGTCACAAGATGTCGACACCATCGTCGCTAACCCGATATTTTTTGCACTCTTTTTCGTAAACCGAGATACTGTACACGCTAAAAACCTTTCTTATTATTTTGCCCAAGCAATTATTCAATCTTATCTAAATCAAGTAAAGTTTAAACGCAGTTGTCATCACCATTTGGTGGTTTTGCGCAAACGTAAAGGTTTACGTTTACGCACGCACGTAAACGTTTACGTATGAGGAGCTAAAACTTTTCTGCAGCATGCGTTCCGGTAAGACGGTAAACGCAATCCGGTAACCGGTAACACGGTAACGTAAAAAAGTATACGTACAAGCTAAAAGCCCCTATTATATAGGTGCACACATACAAACACACGCACGAACATACATAAAGAGAGTCAGAACACCCCCCACCTTCCTCTTCGAAGAAAAAAGTTTCCGGCCACACCCCTCTCCAACAATTTAACCGTTGAGCTCCGAATGAGGCAGCACATAAAGTATTCCGGATATCTCCCGTTCCGCCGGGGTTCCCTCCGTGAAGAGCGGATGACCGGCATAGGTGACGTGAGTTCATCGTTTTTGTGTAAGCTCAAGCGCACGCAACGGAGAAAGAGATGCAACTGTTGTGTTTTGATCTTTGTCGTGTGTATTCATGCACCCCCCCCCCCCCCTCTACCCAGGAAAAGAAGAAAGAACGATGTACCCTGACCAGATAAGGAAATACCCCTTTGTCCTTTTTCACCTTGTATAAACGCCTTTCCTGGTACATGTTCCTCAGTTAAAAGGACTTCAGACAGTCGATGTCACGGGCAGCAAATTAACTGCCGGAAAATGATTAATTTCATTTTTACTCTAACTTTCATTAAATTGTCTAAATCAACCTAACGATTACCGACGCCGTTTTCAATATGCCAATGTATCGCAATAATTAAAACGACGTAACTTGTAGGCTAATGCCAGTGCATGAAACAGTTCTTGAAAATTTGCTAGCGCATACATCTCTCTTGGCTAACCCGAGAGCACTTGGCCTATGAAAGGAATTCGTTATTGGTGTGAAGATAGTAATATCGCGGGGAGTTATTAAATATGTTTGTTTTCACGGGGTCTTTCTTTTCGCGCACCATTCGCGAAATCGACCTCGCTACAATGAACGATACATCTCATGCCTATCCTGTTTTCTAGAAATTACCTGTTTCAAGTTTATTACTTACATATAGATTCTATAGAAAGAGCTACATTTCCTTTAGGGGCCGTATAACAGAGCGAGCTGCTAGAGAAGCCCCAGCTCAGGCGACTGTTCTTTAGCTGCTGAACAAGCATATCTTTTGGTGCAGGACAAAGAACATGCATCACATTTCGCGTGTCTAATCCAAAATTTTCATTCAAAGGGGGCGTTCAACACTATCTCTTTGCACATACGCAAAAGTAGCGAAATATTGAAACGACCCTAGAGTCTCTTCGAGCATATAACGTACTCGCGGATGCATCGTTAATGCGATTCTTCTTCGCAATGCGGCAACTATGGATATACACGGATCGTTACTGCTTCGCATGGGCCCGAGTCATTGCTCACTGTAAAAGACGTGTGTTGCCGCTGGTCTATAATAATATAGCCACAAAACATGCTCGCTGCGGCTTCCACGTCGCACATTATCGCCCGCCATACGCACGCTCAGCTCTCCTACCACCTCCCCTCGCGCACCCGAATTTGATTACAGAGGGGGGGCGACTACCATTTGCTGGCGAACACAATTTGTCTTCTATCCGCACATTCCGGTGTAACGTTGTGCAGAACTGCAGCGCCGCTTTCCCGCGAGCCTAATCACTCCGGAAAGCTTCGGTTCACCCTGCGACTGAGCTACACTTGCGGCCGCAAGTGTACATACTGGGCCGGATAAAAGTGTTCCGAGAGGAGTCCCGACTGGCTGAGAACAAGTGACCGCGTGAACTTCTCGGCTTGACTGGGCGGCCCCGCGGGGGGAGTGAGACGACCGAGTTTGCCAGCGGAAATTGCAGACCCGACTAACGCGCATGCTGAGAAAGCAGCGGGTACTGAGAGATGAGCTCGAAGTAGACAGAAAGCAAAGCAAATGGCAGCGAGGAGCGGGTTGGTAGAGCCACAGTGGTCGGCCAACTAACCAACGTGCCAATCTAAAGCGAAAGAAAAGATTTCCAGAGACGTTCTGGCGGCGGCCGGCTTGTCAGCTTCACTTCTTCATTACGAAGACGCAATAAGAGTTAATCAAAGCGGCGCGGTGACACGCCACCCTGCAAAAAAAAAAAGATAAATAAATCGGACACCCACAAACGGACCTCTACGCGCTTCGAATAAACTAATACCGCTTCGTGACTGCCGAAGTCTTGGTCTTGGTTCTTTTATTCGCGTTTCTTTTACTCAGAAGAAAGTTGCCGTGGGTTCTTTCTTTCTTTCTTTCTTTCTTTCTTTCTTTCTTTCTTTCTTTCTTTCTTTCTTTCTTTCTTTCTTTCTTTCTTTCTTTCTTTCTTTCTTTCTTTCTTTCTTTCTTTCTATCTTTCTTTCCTTCTTTCTTTCTTTCTTTCTATCTTTCTTTCCTTCTTCTTTCTTTCTTTCTTTCTTTCTTTCTTCTTCTTTCTTTCTTTCTTTCTTGCTTGCTTTCTTTCTTTCTTTCTTTCTTCTTCTTTCTTTCTTTCTTTCTTTCTTTCTTCTTTCTTTCTTTCTTTCTTTCTTTCTTTGTGTCTTGTCCGATGTCCTGCTGACCTTTGTGGCAAACACTCCACCGCTTCTGTTAATTAGACCGAACAAAAAAAAAAAGAGAGATGGCTGTAGTAACGAACAGATAATTGTACAACGTTTGCAATGGTCTCATCGGAAAGCCTATACGAAAAATCTATTGCGTGGGCAACGTAGACTATTCAGTAGAAGGAGAACTCACTAGATATTGCATATTGCGTAATTTTTGAGGGAGCAGTGCTGGGAACACGCATGAGGTTGAGGTGTGCGCATTTCAGGCAGCTCGGTAGCGAAGAGCCGCGACTGAGAACTGGATATGGCAGATGACGAAACAAAGCCATTAATGCAAATATATTACCGCGTCCTGGATTCTGCGTTAATATGCTCAAGCACAAAGTATGTACAGTGCTAGCTATGGAGTACTTCGTTTGCTCTCGAAGCCATGCATTGACGTGACAATTGATCACACAAGATGTTTCCGCTCTGGTTCCATCGACATGGCAAGGCAGTGATGATTCGCCGAGATTGAGTAGCAATTGTGGTTTAGGTGGGGCAACACAAGAGTTTCGGGAGCTCACCTGAAAGAGGCGTGCCTCATGCAAAGTACATTAATTATACTGGTTATTATAAAGACACCGAATGCAAGCGTCGCCACTAACCAGCTTCGTTAACCTCGTTACGCGTTCAGAGCCTTGCTTTTACGCGCGATAGTGCGTGGCGACTACGTGGAAATGTATTATGCGCACAATCATGTTAACAAAACCTTCGTATAACGAAACGGGAGTTGCACGTTGTGTATGTCCGGGTGTTGCTCACGTTTACATGAAGCGGCTTTTCTTTGCGCTTGTTTTCTTTATTTCTTTTTTGTTCTTTTTCTAGTTGCAGCCTTAACCGTACTGACGCTAATTATAATGCAGTGGCGCACAACGTATTATTTTACGCCGTCATTATTTATCGAAGGTGTCTTATACAAGCGTGATGGTTTTAATCATGATGGTCTTATAGAAGCATGATGGTCGTGATGGACAGAGGTGCAAAAAGAGTTGTTTAAAGCCAAAGCCACTGCTTTGACAAGGACTAATTAAAGTGGCGAGCAAATTGGAGCATTCACAAGAACGTATTACGCTTCAACCGCCTCCATGCAGCCTCCACTTAAAAGTGCATAGCCCACCAAACTTTCCGATATTTAACGTGAGGCAACGTAACGACATTCTATTTTCCTCTCTCTCGATACAGTCTTTATGAGACACTGATAGCCTCGCGAGCCTTGTAAAGGCAATAATTGCTGACCTATAAAAAATATACGCGGTCGTTAATACGACCAGAATTCATGGTAATGTGTACCAGCGCACCAAATAATAGCGCCAGATGAAAGTAAAAACAGCTCTCGAACAACAGCTCTAGCGAGGGTCATCGGCGGCCCGAGCTAACGAGCTCTTGTACTCGGGTTCTTTTGTCATAAAATCTGCCGCGGGCACTATAAGGTTTCTTTTTTCCCCATCAAATGAACAAAAATGTTCCCCGTTTCCGCATTTACACCCATCTCAACAGGACCGAAACCGAGGTTTAATAGGCTCGAAAGAACAACACACACAAAAAAAAATATATCAGAGTAGCATAACGCGTTTTAACAACTTTTAAGGGATTAACTTTTTTTCTGAAACGAAGTAAAAGTACGGGCTGCGGAAACAGTGACAAGCTTTTATTTTATTTTTTTAATTTTTTTTTTCATTTTGGCCTTGCGTTTTAGCGTATGTCCCCCGGATTTTACCTGTTCGTTACATTTTCTAAACACTACTTTTACGGCCGCCTGAACGAATTTCTTCGTTTACTTCCACCTCTGACCCTCTTCCGAAACATGGGTTCTCGGCCATCGCTTTCTAGCACCTATCGCCATTGTCGTCTTTATTTTATTCATGGTTGAACTATGTTCTTTCCGTGTTCCTCGCACACTTGGGCGAGAGCTTCGCCGTCCTTGCGCTCATTGATCGAGAACAAAAGCGGCCAGAATGGGTCAATAATCGATCCGCGACGCAGGCCCCCTCGTCCGGAAGCCATCCGTGGTTTTTCGGAATCCGCGGGCGCGCGCGTATAGTTGGGAAAACTCGCCCCGCGAAGCGCGCACGAAGGGTTCTTTTACTTCGCGCCTCGTCGAACAACCATAGATTTATGCTGTTTTATCACATTGTCTGGAGGCTTTGTCTTTAATGAGCACTGTCGCGATGCTGGCGCGCACTTGTCTCGGCCGTATAGCACGAGAAACGACGAGAGTGGAGTATGCTTTTTGCCCTATGCTCGAATTGCTCGCGCTTAACGCATCGCATTATCGTCGATAGTGTAATTTCCATACGTAATTCAGTTAATCTATGCTGCGGGTAAGGTACTACCCAGCCCTGTCTACAAGAAGTATAGTAATGCACTCCCGAGAATCGCTGCCGCTCGCACGCTGGCGGAAGTGTCCGTGCAAATGTCACGGTCCTTTTCGCGTTTGCAAGTATGTATGTGCCCCAAGTATAGACACTACTTTTAAGTTGTGCAGCGCATGTAATTACACCCACCGACACGCACGAACCGGTATAAAAAATCCCAGCATATCCACAAAGTGAATGATGATGAAGGAGCTTGCTCCAGAGGTTAAATCCGGTAAACCGTGAATGCTCTGTACATCTGCTCAATCATCATCGTATAAAGAAGTGACTCTCATCTCGGGGTCCGCTTGTCTTTGCGCCCGCTTCGCAGCGGCCTCGCGGGCCCGTGCGGCCTCCGTGTCCGCTTGTTGACGAGGCCGTTTAGCTTCGGCATCGCGAGCCCTCGCTGCTGCCACCACCTCGGTGCTGGTAGTGGCTTTTGCTTGCTGTCGGCGCTGGCATCTCTCTTCGGCCTCGCGAGCTCTCACCGCAGAGTTTTGGCGGCGAGCCCGCGCTGCTGCTGCATTGCTTTTCTCCAACCCCCCTCCCCCCTACTCTCCCACGCACTTTTCCCAGTTCGCTCCCACTGAGGCTATCACCATCAGAACACAGTGAAAAGACGAGGTATTAAAGGCGCCCGCCCCGTCCTCTCCCCCCCCCCCCCCCTTCCGCTCCCCCCCCCCCCCCCTTCCGCTTTGTGAGCACGCAGTAACTGTGAAAGCACTGTGTCAAGTTGCTCGCGTAGGTCTGTTGACATAGAGTTGTTCCCGCAGCTAATTATTTCAATGAAGTGGGTCTCCCATTGTTTCTTGCAGACTTTTCGAATTGCCGAGCCATATATTAGAGACCACAGCTAAGAGAGAGAGAGAGAGAGCTCTTTACACAATTATCTTCATCTCTCCCACTCTCTCTTTCTCTCTCACCTCTACAAACTACTCAGACGTACAGGAACGGGAGATACGAGGTACTTTGCACATCATAGGAGCGGTACAATGGCCACGACTTTTCGTGTGCACTACAACCAAACGAGGCAATACTAATGCATACCGCGCCGACGCAAGAACATTTGCGACTGTATCAGCAGTTTGCACCCGTAACAGCAGAGCTCGAGGCGCTGTGGCCGCTACCGAGTTGCATCATCCCGCAAGATGCACTCAACGAACTGTCTTGCGAACAACGACGTCGTTATCATTAGGCGCGCGCGAGTGGCAGTTTCTGAATACTCGAGGCCTCGCATCAAAGCCCCTGAGCGCTGCTCCCACTTTCACTGTCAGCGCCTGGTACTTAAGTGCGTGCGCACCTCTTGCCGACACTGCATGCATCATACACCATTCTACTACTTCTGAAAGCCTCTACCCGATCATAACCGTTCACGCTACCAGCCATAGGAAGCGACATGCACGTACTGTGGCCCAGCGATATTCGTGAAGAGCTCAGACAAGCAGGGAGACGCTTTCCGTGCATAGAAACTTCTTTCCACGGTAGCGGCGCGTATCCCGACTTGGGAAATTAGGCTGACAAGCTTAGTCGCGGTGCCAATGCGCCTAACTATGTTTCCCATGCATTTAACAGGGGTTATACCATCGCTCGCTCAACAAACTTTCGCAAGTCGGAGAGTAAATTTACCTTCTAGCTCGCTGGAAGTTAAATCAATAACGTTAGTTCTATGCATCGTGTTATGGCTCTGTCACGTATGCCAATATAATGCCAAGCAGCGCTCTCTGCGCTAAAGCAATTTATTTTTCAGTGCAGTCATAAGCCACTACTTCTGCCAGTTTATTGTAAATGACACGTTCGCATTCATGTATGGAAATTTGTACGCATAACTCGTCCCTGCTTGGTGAAACATGTTCCCAATGTGCACTCGCCAAGCGAGTTTTGTGGACTGCGGGGAATGACTACGTCAGACTTCTTCAATAGCTGTTCGAAAACTGACGTATTGATATTCCCCTATCATACGACAAGCTTATAACAATGTGTTATTAAAGTGGTTGGCTATCTTATAAGATGCTCGGGACACAACAAAAGGAGTTATTCTTTATTTCATTTCTTTACCCCATTTAAATTTTACCTGTGTTTAATTTAGTCCGAATTCTGGGTAACTTGTCACAATTTCTTATGTACTTCTGTATCAGAACGAACTATTCTTCATGAGAGAAAGGGTAAATGCGCGGTGGATTCGCCCACACGGCAGGATTGCACCGCCTAATCAAAGACATTTACACAGGCCTGTTACTGCCCCGTGGGCCAACGAGCATACACGAAACACAGCCGAACGTCTACTCATCGTTCCAATCAGAGTCGTTCAAATAAGCATTGTAACTACTCATCTTGATCAATTATCCAAGGACATGTGGAGGGAGCTATTATGCTATCTCGATGCAAATGCGCAGAATTTAATTCGGTTTGGTGCATTTTGATCAAGTAAACTTCGCTATCTATACTTACGTGACAGCAGAACTAACGCTATTATTCATCTTTACATATGTGCCCACAATGAGTTCTCAAGGTCATTGCATAGTTAATGTACTGGCCTCGATATCGATTACTCCGGGTGTCACACATGACCGATGATGACGTAATATGTACGCCACAGGTCATTTGTCTATCCCGTGCGAACGTCGTCCCAACATAACCCAAGTTTCTCAAGCTCTTATCTCTCCCAGATATCTTCTCGATTGAGTGGATGACCCCCGCAACCACCCTCCACGAGCGATTGCTCCATGTGGATTTAAGTGACCCTGTCCTGAACTGAATGGCATGGACTGAGGACAACTATGCCTATATTCCTTTTCTCCCACATTAAGTGATTTCTCCCCCTATTTCACTGAAAGGACAACTAGTTTATTACTTGTTTTCTTTTTAAGCAGAAAAATAGTGAACCGCACGAACGCAGGGCGAATGAAAGCCATAGGACATTATTAGCCTGTGGTTGCTTTTCGCGTCTCTCTCATATAAATTTGTACAAAAAATGATGAAAACCTAGCGAAAAAAAAAAGGGGGGGGGAATGTTATCAACGAGCAGTTTTTTGGAGTTGGTGCGACGAAACCGCCAGCGCTTTGTGTCATCCAACAGAGTATCTTTGTCTGCAGTGTTACTCAGTCAGATGCATCTATGAACTCGCCATTGTTCGTGCAGTACCTTCGAGCGCCAATATCAAAGTATCACGCAATATTTTATACGCCATACCTGAAAATAACTCGCAACCCCATATTCAGGGCAAAAAAAATATTAATTTAGTGTAAAACATACCGTTCTCAGCGCACTCGTATAAAATTCTTCATTCATATTCACATTTGCACGGCACTCGTACAAGAAAAGCTGTCGGCTTTTTTTTTTTTTTTTTTTTTCAACGCTCGGATCTTCCACTGGCTTTCAAGATAAGCCCGACAGTACAGTTACATACGCGGCGTAACCTCCACTGGCTACTTCAGTTGGCCGTTGCGACCAACGACATGAATGTTTTTGCAGCAGCCCTCACGATGATCTGAGACATCGCTGACCACATCTTAACGGTATAGTCCCCAGAGCCGTAATATTTATTCATTCCTAAATGAGCTTTCTTCGCGAACCCTCTCGCCTCGTTACATTCTCGAGTAACACGCTATAGCAAGAGATCGGCATCATACGCTCGCAATGCAGGAAAAAATATAGGCCAAAGAAAGCCTCGCTTAAAGCACTCTCGTCGACAAACGAGCCTCGACTATAGCACCAGTGCACTCCAACTCCAAGCCCTCGAGCGTGAACATTTGGGTCACTTCGCGTAATTATAGCTGCTTACAAAACAATCGCGACATGGCCATCACTCCATCATCGCTTTGTTTGGGGAATCGGGCCCGGAATACGACTGCGCGGCTTCGGATATGATTGATCACGTCTCCGCTTTTCGACCGCGGTGTGCCGGAGACCGGAGGCAAAGCATGGCGACGCAGTTTGCGTCGTCAATAAATCGGCTTCTGCTATCAATTTCGAAACTCGTAATGGACCTACCGGTTCATCCACCACTGGGCCTCGATGGCGACGTTATATGTTATATGGTAGATTAATGCCGACGTCCGCGAAACGCACATATTTGTCCATGCAATCCAAACTGCTCCCAGATGTTTCGCGAGTCGAAAGACAAAGAAAAAGAAGCGCCGCGGGCTTAATTTTCCTCCAGGGCTTTCCGCTTACGTTCTTCCTATGGTACGCGACAGCTTTCAGTTTTCTTTACCGACGGCAAACAGAGGAGAAATTACGTACCGCGCCTAACTCGAACGGTGTAACCGTGTTCGCAGTCGCGGGGCAAGTAGATACTGACAAAATCGTGGGCCGCGTTTATACGGCTTTTCTTTTCAGACATCGTGCTTTGCTTTTTTTTTCTTCTATCCCAGCACCGGCACGTTCTTTATGAGCACGCGGCCGTGTTGACCGTCCAGCGCAAAGCGAGGGACACGACGAGTCCCGGTTGTACTAACAAAGACGCAAGTTGCGAGTCGCCCCTTGGGGTCATTAATAACCGTCAGGACGGCGTGACGAAAACAAAAGACACCGCACGCGAAGAAGCACACACACAAACTGCTTATACTTTGACTCGGTGTACGCAACCTCGGCGCGGTGTGCGCACCATCGAATTTCCCAGCCCCGTTCGCGCACACAAGAGCAGCCCACGCTGTATATGGATTGCTTCGTGGGTCTTTGCTGCTTTTGAGGTCGTTTTCTTTTGCCGCTTTGCGTGTAATGCGCGTGTCATTAATTATGCTCGACTTGTCCGAGCGCATTGTAGCGTTCGGGCCTCGGCTCGGAGGGAATCCCGTTCATCACAGTCATCGCGTATATTCGAAATTGATGGGAGCTAGGCGGGAGAGTCGCGGTGTTTGCTGCCTTCGGGAAAGCTCGACGCCCGTCTCTTTCGCGCAGGATGACTTCATTTTGTCCCTGTGTTTACCAGGAAACGCGGCGATCCGGGAAGTGATAGTAGCGAGGATTGGAGAGTTTGATGCATGTTTAACTCAATCGAGGGATGCTTGTAGCAAGCAAATACTTTTCGTTCTTGCTTAGCCAAACTACTTCTTTTTGGACCGAGCTTGCAGAGTTTGGTTCAAGAGGGTGCAAACGAAAGTACAGCTCGGTAATACACAGCTGCGGAGGAGCACGGTATATTCTATAGTATCGAAAGAATGTCCACACTGCACTCTTTACATAAGACATTTTGGTTTTCGCGCTCGTGTAGCTGGCGTGTAGTCATTACGTTTTTGTTTTGTTTTTCCTACGCTGGGAAGACGGAATCATAGCATACGTCCCTAAAAAAATTGGCTGAGGTTTACCTCTTCCGAACCTAGTTATTACGATGTTTGGCTGAGCTTTGTAAAGGCTATACACGCAGTGTTTCCTTCGCCTGGTCACGTGATACCTCAGCGGCGAGGCTCCGAGCTAGCGCATCTGCGACACCGGGGCGCGGATCCCGTGGCGTTACATCTCGACTGCCACACTTGCACTTCTGCGTATCGCGCTCCGGCAGCTCAAGGTCATTGCGACGTGATGAATGACCTTGGGAGACATGACGTAGTACAGCTTTTGCCCCGCGATGCTTCTGACAGGAGAATCTACAATCTCATCGGGGCTGAAATAAACTCCTCTGACCCTTCTTTTAACCCAACGGCCAGCCAGACCGCGAGAAGCAGGTTTAGAGTCACAGCAGTATGTTCATGTTTTTTTTTTCATATATTTTACTATTCCACATTCAGTGCTTATTGAAATGAACTTGTCGGCACTGCCGATGAAAGCGCTTATAGAACCAATGCCCGTGCGCAAGAACTGTACCTCAACTGTGGCTGTCCTTCCGCTAACGAGTACACAGTGACTGCCCACACTGGCACGCTTTGATTGACTATGACCACCTTAAGTTCGTCAACATGAACCACTATTTACGCATAATAACCTTTTAGCATCGGTACCGGGAACCAAACCCCAGTCTAGTGCTTAGCAAGAAAATACTATAGAGGAAATTAAACCACCGCGAACGGCTCAGACAAAGAGCAAGAGATTTTTCAGAAAAGAAAAAAAGAAAGATATTTAAAGGATATGAACAATTGTGAGGCGCAACATCTAGACGTAAGATTGTGACGGCAGAGTTCTTATGACATTGGATGTTCAATGAGCACATGTAATTTTTGTTCAGTGTATAATACTTCTAATAAAATTCGGTTGTGAGGCGGCGCGCGTCCTGACTTCTCTTCTGTCGTTCGTGCTTCCACGCAGTAAAAAAAAAAAAAAAAAATCAAAGCCTTTGCAAGGTACCACAAATACGTTTTCTTACGTCGTATACTTACAGATACGAAATAACAAGTCATCTCTCACCGAGGCATACGCATTACAGTGCGAATATCTTGCCATCATGAGTAAACACTCAGCCGCCGGCCGCGCTGCAAGTAACTAAGTGCTCTTCCGTAATCACACCTGTGCGCCGCAGCTAGCAATGGTGCTCGAGTGGCAGGCACACGTGTGTTTCGAATATGTGGGCAAAAGTCATTTGCATGCGATTCTGAGCGGAATAAGGCAGGTGCTGTTCCAGACACGAGGCAAAAGAGAAAAAAAATGGTGATATTCGCGGAGGTCGGTGCCAGGTGCCTTCTTCCCCCTTCCCATCGACTCTCTCCGGGAAATTGGCGTCCCGACGGTGGGGCGTTATTATACGCGCCCACGGGATCGCCAACAAACCCGCGCGCATAGTGCGGCACGTGGAAAATATTGACGGCGGCGGTAGGACGGCGGTAGGAGGGCATCAATCACTACAGCCGCGAGGAATAGACTTAATCCTTTTCCCTCCCACTTTCCCGTCTCCTCTCCACTTCTGTGGGGCTTGCCCGCTTATAAGGACCGCTGAGGAAACTTGGAGGTGTGTGTGTGCTTCAGCCAGTGAGAGCACGACTGCTGCTAAGCTCCAGCGCCATATTAGACCTAGAGTTTCTCTCGATACCACCTTTATCATACACACAGTTCGGGGTTGCCTTAAGATTGATTTATCGATGTAGTTTACCCGCTCCAGAGCGACACGTGAGATATTAGAGGTGCCGTAATGATGGATTTTTTTTTCTCTCTCGTAAACTACGCCTCGTTAACCTCGCTTTTGAGTAAGAGGACACAAAGTCTTCGCGTTGCGATCCTATCGGCATGTTGAACCACTAAACCGGTATGTATGGTTTCGTTCTCTTTGCTATAAGAAGGGCAGTACATATATAATAAAATGTCTTGGGGCCCTGCCACAATCAGAGACGCTGTACGAGCCACACTGCCCGTCATGCCGAAAACAGTAGATGTTAATAAAAGCCACACCCAAGCACAAGCGGCCCAATAAAGTCGCCCCATGTTGTATTCGGAGCGGCAAAGAAGGCTCTAGAGAATAGAGTCGCGAATTGACGCACTCAGGTAAGTTCTAATCAAGGAGGATAAAAAAATATATATACAGTTGCACTCATCGTGAAGGCTGTAGGAACTGTGGAGCATTGATTCGGTTGCCCTTCGGCGATGCTCACGTTCACGGACACGCGCGCGCTTGTGTTTCAAACCTGCCGTCTGCTAGGCATCTATTGCGGGAAAAGAAACCTTTGTTTGTGACGCAGTGGCGTCCTCTCCCCTCCTTCTTTCCCTCCTCCTCACATACACATCTCTCCTCCTCACCCTCACTTCCCTCTTCCGCCTCCCCTTGCTATACTAAAGTACACACGGCTGTGCTGTGCTATGCTTTACCATCCCCCCTCCTCCTTTCCGTCCCCCTCTCCCTCACTTTTCGTTCCTCCTCGCTATAATGTACCGCACATGGCTATTCCATGCTTTACCCCCCTCCTCCTTTCCCTCTTCCTTACCTTCACTTCCCTTTCCCACCCCTTGATACATACTGTATTGCACATGACTATGCTATGCTGTACCCTCCTCCTTTCCTTGCTCTCCACCTTCCCATCTCTCCTCCCGCTCACTTTCCTTTTCCACCACCTTGCTATACTATACCATATACGGCTCGTTACCCTCTTAAGGAAACTTGTTCCTCCTCGCTATATATATATATAGAGAGAGAGATAAAGAGAAAGAGGAAGGCAGGGAGGTTAACCAGAAGGTAGTATCTGGTATGCTACCCAGCACTGGGGTTGGGGAATAGGGTGTTGAAAGAGAGAGAGAGAAAAATAAATAATACGGAAAAGAGAAATCGCAGCCACACACACACACACAAACGAGAACGTTCCGCTCAGAGTCGTTCTGATAGGCCAGTAGATCGCAGGAAGCCTAATAATGTACTACACATGGCTATGCCATGCTTTACCCTCCCCCTCCTCCTTTCCCTCTTCCTTACCTTCACTTCCCTTTCCCACCCCTTGATACATACTGTATTGCACATGACTATGCTACGTTGTATCCTCCTCCTTTCCTTCCTCTTCATCCTCACATCTCTCTCTCCTCCCGCTCACTTTCCTTTTCCATCACCTTGTTATACTATACTATGCACGGCTGTTTAACCTCTTAAGGAAACTTGTAACGAAAAGGCACACGTCGAGCACTATCTGTCCAAAATTATTACCCATAGAAACATGGTAGGCGTGTGAGGAAAACGCTGCTTTTTTTTCGCTACACGCTGTTTGATCTTGTTACTGGTAAGGTGGCGGATTCTAGGCTTCACTTTCGAAACACAACTTCCACTCCAACCATTTTTTTTTAATCTTCCTTGTTTCTAATCGGAAAATGTATTGCGAAGGGCAAGTATGCAAAGCCACTGCGGTGCGTCAGGCCTTGACAACGACAGATTCACGCGCTGAACTTGCTTGTGGGTGAAACGCGCTGCTTTGTCGGCCATTTTGTTGCCACTGAAACTTGATTATATGCCCTAACTCCACAACTCGGTGATATTATTATTTTATTTCTGATACCAACTGTTTATGCTGACCGTGAAGTAGAACTGACTGCAGTGTCTGGACGGCCTTCATCCAATCACTGAATATGGCGTACCGGTCAGATGGCTGCTCAGTGAAACAACTTTATTCGGTCCACAATAGACGCGAGTAAACTCAGTGTCACCTGGTGCTGTATGTATGTACACTTACAGTATATGGCTATAAACAATAACTCTTGTTGTATGTTGTAAACTGCGCTTCCAAGAGCCATCAGTTACGATCCAGTTGAATAGCACAGTACGATTGATGGTCGAACAGCGGCAGTGCAGCCAGGCGTAAATAAATCAATAACACGAGGCCGCACATGAGCTTGTAAATATTTCAGTGCAATCGTCTTATACAGATGCGATAACTTATGACTTATGATGGAACATATTAAATGTGCAGACTGGATCTTGTGTCGTACACAAAAACACTGTCCCACCTTTGCCGGAAGCCAAGCCGTATTTGTTTTATTCAGCTTTTCATGGAGTCTGTCGGGTGTCTGCATGATATAGCTATACCCGGAAGTCATCCTTTGTATTGTTCAATCCGCAGTATACATTCCTTTATGTCGTGTATAAACTATCGCGTACATCTGTAGGAGAACCCGAACCCATATTTACCTTCCGGCATGCGTAAAACTCGCATACCGTACGGAGCATAGTCCCATTAGATGACGCTAAATCTTCACGTAGCGCTCGCACGACACTGTGTGCGGGTAAGTGATAAATCCCTGTATTGTACGCCGGTATTAAATACCTGAGCACCGCGTGATCTGTTCAGAGATGATACGGGTGATAAGACCTCTGCGAAGGTCGCTTTAGTTTGGGACGTTTGATAACAACAGGGCTTACGGCTGTCATGGTAACGCCTTGAACCGATACACACGGAAATACATCGACAAATAAACAGCGTTTCCCGCTCGTCGTTGCACGTAGTATATACGCAGGCTACAGCGTTTGTCCCGCATTTGCGCTAAATTATTTACGCGGCTTACGCTTCGTTCCGTTTCATAATCACCGGTTCCTCGCGCGGCTCTGCGAAGCGGAAATCGAAAAACTTTTTTTGCCGAAGATCACTCTTCTCGCCTCTTCCCGTTGCTCGCGAGAATCGAAGGGTGCTCGATTCGCGAGAAGCCGTGGGAGCGAACCGCGCCGTCGTTCGCGGCGACCCACCATCACCGCACGTCGGCGATGCCCACGACGCTATCGATCTCTCCCGAGAGCCAATATCCTTTCCGACAACAGGATCCAAAAGTGACAGTGGCAGCGCGGCTCGATACGCGCTTCACGGTGGAGCACTCAGTGCGTTGCTGCTACTGCTGCCGCTGCTTGCGTCACCAACGCCACGCGGCCGCGGCGAGCGTCGCCTAAAAATGAGGTTTCTCAACCGAGTAGCACGAACAGCGTCCGTATAGGGGAAATAAAGGCGGAAGGGGAATCGGGGGGACCAGAGCGAACATCGAAAAGAGGCCGCGTGGCTCTGAATTTCTTTGGAAGTTGTACTGAAAGGGGGGAAAAATAGCTGAAGGAGGGAGAGAAAGATTTATCGAGACATGGCACAGAGCTCGAGAAATTGGCTTCTTGCTCTTTCTTTTTTATTTGCTAAAGACAGAACTCAGCCGCATCAAAAATAAAGGTGGCACTGCGTCTTGTAACCACGTGGGATGGAATCTCTTTATGTAGTGACGTAGAGCGGAGCGCTGGGAAATTAAAAAAAGGAAGACTGGAACGTCAGAGGTGACACAAAACAATATTTGAGCATGGTCTTCCAAGTAGTGGATCGAACGTGACAGAACTAACAGAAGCTAGAAGCGCGTAGAATTACGTGGCTGTACTGGATAAACATTAGGCGTGGGCTGACGAGAAGCTATCGGAACTCGCCGGCAGGGGCGTCGCTTGACGACTCTCTAGAATGTCGATAGGACCTGGATTTTCTGCGGAATAAGAAAAACAGATCTCATGCGCTTCGATGGAAGGAGAAACTTGATTAGAGAGTTTATTTCATTACGCTAATACCGCATATTCGTACAACCTTTAACGATAACTGGCATTCCCCGAAAACCCGCGATTCCCATTGTGCACTGCAGATTATAGAAGGTGAGATTACGCCGTCTTTGCGTTTCGTCGGCTCTCACACAATGTATCCATTCACTTCCATCTCTAAGCCATGTAATACAACCGGTGTATAAATTTAATCAAACGTTGTCCCGGCGCTCTGTTACGCAAGTTTACCTGCGTATAACAATTATTTCCATGTTGTTAACAGGTGTCAGTTTTCTCAACGTCGCTATGCACATTTTGCGAGTTATAGCAGGTGCTTACTATGCCACGAACCAGCTATTATAAGTACGCCATTAAATTTGCCGCTGCAGCTCTCAATATTACACTTCGACACAATGTTCTGAAGAAACGATCTAGAAAAAACAAAGTGCCAGTTAGTGTCACTTTATTTCGATAACAACGACGTGAACACTTATACCACATTTTTACCACCGCCGTTGCCGTTGCCGTGCTGTTACTTATAAAGCCCAATCGCTACAGGATAGAGCTCCACACGCTATATGCCGTAGGTGCGAGGCGCAGCATGTGAGAGAGCTGAGACAGATAGTGGCTTGGTTTGTCCGTGTGACCAGAGTTGGAGGAGACGTAACCGCATCAAGCGGGCCCTATCGGAGGAGGAAGCACGTCTCCCGCCTTCCGGTCATAGTTGCACGGGCTGCGCTCACAGCTCAGTGCACTCGCTGCACGCACGCCGTATCTTGCAGGTTAGATGTGGTGGAGACAAAAAACAAAGAGCGATGCGAGATGACTGGTGGCCCCATGCTCTGTACCACCCTGTACACCTGACAAAGGTCGCGTAATGTCAGGTTTAGGAAATGAAGAAAGAGCGTGAAACCTTCCCTTCTCGAAGCAGGCACTGTGCTAGTGAGTTATGGTAATGCGTTCATGTTTGCCTGTGTGAGCGTAACACCACGCTTATAAAACTAATAAAAATAATTTTGAATTCTTAAAAAGATGCTTGCCGCATTTTTTGCAGCCAATAAGTACGCGAACTTCAATTTCTGTTGTCGTCTGTCATTTTTATATAGGCAGGTAAGCACGCTTCAGATTTCCGACGGAATGGCGACTTTCCTGCATTTGGTATGAATATATTTTTTTTCATTTCAACGCTGACCGTAATGGTGCAGTTCAGAGGCATTTAACATACGCGCAAACCTGCGTCAAGTGTTCTTTGAGTGTGTGGAACAGTAGGACTCCACATTTAAGTTAAGTACGATTGATTGATTGATTGATTGATTGATTGATTGATTGATTGATTGATTGATTGATTGATTGATTGATTGATTGATTGATTGATTGATTGATTGATTGATTGATTGATTGATTGATTGATTGATTGATTGTCGAAAGGTGTATATAATTTCTTCCCTCGATGAGCCTCAAATCTACCCATTTCAATCAGTGCATGAACAAAATGAAGTATTGAGTCCCCATCGCAATCGATAACTTACTGTACTATAAAGCGTTATAGCAGTTCAGGTGAAGATGAAGGCTGGAAGTGATGAGAAATGGTCGAACAAGTAATGCCACAGGAACTAACGTCTTGCATTTGAATTTGTCTTCGTCAAGGCAGTAGCACTGTATTACAAAAGAAATAAATAAATAATGCAGCTTGCGCTAGCGGCACAAGGCTCTATCAACGGAGCTGGGCGGCCTTCCTTGTTTCTCTTTATTTTTATCTTCTTTTCTTCCTCTCTTTCTCAGTCTTTCTATCTTTTTTTCTTTCTTCTCATTGTTTCTGTGCATATATATATATATATATATATATATATATATATATATATATATATATATATATATATATATATATATATATATATATATATATATATCGCCCATCTGAGTTATTGCATCCCACGTCGCACAAATCGGCACTGCGGGTGAGAGCGCGACCAGGTGCACGTGTTCGGGGGGGGGGGACGCAGGAGGTGAGGAAGAGGACGAAGAGAGCGTACGTCGGCATGATGACGATAGCTTTTGCGAAGGCGAATCTGGGGTTTGCCGGGCTTAAACAGCTGCGCTGTTAAAAGCCATAACAATAAAATAGGTGACGTTCCTCTTTCGTGGGGTTCGAAGTATGCGCTTATTAATGAAGTAGCCGATTCCTCACAAGCGCCTCTTCCACTTCTCCCCCGACTACTATCGCCACTGTCGGCCCTCTAACCGGTTCATCTCTTATATAAGTTGTACGCTCACACGCTGAACGTGAAAGTGACATTTACTGCCTCCGCAGCAAGCTTTTGCCGACAATACCCTTCAACTCGGAACTATGCAAGCTTTCATAACTGCGTAGCCACTCTTCAAGCCATTTATTCGTCTCTACCAATACAAGCATGACACGTGATTTTTTTTTTAGACTTTGACGTTCACTCTTTCGCGCTGGTAAAGCACAACGTCGAAGCTCACCGAAAATTTCCGTTATCGCACCTCTACAACAACGCGCCCGGACGACATCCCCAACTTCATCCTATTTGGCTTCTTGTTTTCCACAAACACACTAGAGAGGCGTCGACGGGATGGCTCCGAAAGTGGCAACAATTCCGAATCGTCCGTCACAAAGCCCGGACCATTTGTCTCGCAAGTTGGCGATCTAAGTAGCCGCCATATTTTCCTGGCCCAACGACGCGCTCACTTGATCCTCGTATACGAGGAACAACCTCCCGAGATATCAGCCTCGGCCCACTCCTGCCGGCTTCTCCGCTCTCCTCTCTTATCCCTCTCTCCTCATCCTATGGACCACTCCAAGAAGAGCGAGTCGGTGAGTGTCGGCCAAACTATCCTCTGCTCGCAATGGACTTTACATATACGCGGGCGCTATGAATGAAACAAAAATAAGCGCGCAGTTTGTCCCTGCAGCTGTATAACGCTTTCTCACTTACGGCTTTTATTGGCTTCTCTCGCTTTGTATGCGCCAGAGACGGAGAAAGACAACGTCCCAGTCGTAAAGGCTTTCATATAGGCACGGCCGGTGACGCCAATCTCGGCCGGCATTTATTGCGCGCCGCGCCCGAGCCGCCTTTGTTTTGATATGGGCTTGTACGAGGCGATATGGCGCACGCTGCGTGCTTCGAAAATTCTTTTCTTGTTTCTTTTTATCGATTCATTATTCGATTCCTCTCTTCGTTCTTTTCTTTAGCTCCCATTGGTCAACGACGAACATTGTCGGGGTGCGCCCGCTACTTTTTTTTTTCTCTTTCACATGCCGGACAGCGGTGGCCGCCATGCCCGCACAAAGCAGGATAAAAAGAAAACGACAAACCTAAATCGTCGACATTCACTCTCGACGCCAGTGTTCCAGAACTGCGTGAAGTATATAAACAAGAGCTTCCAGAACTGCCATATACGGGGCAGGTCAATACGTCGTCGAGCCGAAGGGAGAAAAAAAAATTGAAAAGAGGACTCCTGGCGCGGCGTTATGAGCGGCAGGCAAACACGGGATCAAGCAACGACAAAAAAAATATCTCAACCCGAGTGAAATAAAGGTTTCGTCATGAGTGCACGAACGACAGTCGAACTGGGACGACGAAGAAACGGCGAAGAAAAAAATGAAAGTATAGGCGCGGACGAGGAACGGTATGAGAAGATGAACAAGGAACCAAGTTGGTAAATGCGCGTGATGAAAGCGCGCAAACCAAACAGAACTTACCGTCGATAAGGAACACACGGCGTAGAAGAAGAAGAAGAGGATCGGTATATGGGAAAGCGAAATCTTTTGGACCAGCTAGGAGAACGGGCCCTCTGGACGAAAGAAAAAATCTAAGATGGTCCGAAATGGCCGAACGCTGCAGCGGACGAGATGGCCACGCGAGTTCCCGGCGCACCAGCGCACACAGTGTTGGTTCATCTTCTCTTTCCTCGGCCATGATTGATTCGATGGGGGGGGCGCCCCCCACCCCAACCACCCCTCCCCTTTCAGCTGCACCGGCGGGCGCGAGTATATCAGCGAGAAGCCTATCAGCGGTGAAAAAAAACCTTCTTGAAAGCCGCGCAGAAGAGGGCGTCTCTCCCAAAACCCGTGGTTCATGCATCGCGGCGAATACGTCTTAGAAATGGAGGGAAGAAAAAGCGAATCAAAAGTGTAAAGCGGGCATTCCATGCTTTTTTTTTTTCCCCCACTGCGCAGATTTCTCGATTGTAACCATTTGTTTTCGCATTCCGACGGCCCGTATCGTTCCACCGTTGCAACCTTTCGGTGCCCGAATTGGTTCTCGCCAATCTTTTTTGCGCGGATTATGTCGAGAGAGAAATCAGCGCCGCACAATGCGCGTATACCATTGTCGCGATGCTTTTGGGCCGAAAGCGAGTGCGCGAGAAAAGACGACACCCTCTTTACCGAATGAAGAGTTGCGATGGAGAGATCTCCCCTTGAGTACTACCTGCGCGAGAGTTCGAGAGGGAACGCGAGACGCTTGCACGTAGCCGCGTGCAAAGCTGGATAGAAGTGAATCGACTGCCGTACACAAAAGGACGCTCCGATCGCGCGACAATGCACCTGCTGAAACGAAAAGCAACGCGAGCTCGACTGAAATTTTGGGGCTCGTTTTCTCGCACTAGATCCCCGTACCCGTGAACTCCTTAGAAATCGGAGGAGGAGGACAATGAACTTGACTGTACTTGACTGGACAATGAACTTGACTGTACAGGTCGCACTCCTAGGCGTCAACCAGGAGCAGTTGAGTCCTGGCAGCAAGGCGAAAATATTACACGCCATTGGCTAAAGAGAGCTTTAAGACCAAGCCCAACATGTAAGATACAGAGCCAGAAGCAAGTGAAATCAAATCAGTTGTCGAGCACTTTTGAAAAGGATTTCGAATAGCGAACAGCCTTAGTGACCAATAACACAAGGTCATCCCTCGCGTTTCGCAGAATATTGAACAGCGTCAGTGCACCCCTTTCATTACATTGCTCCTTTGCAATAATAATAATAATAATAATATCTGGGGTTTAACGTCCCAAAACCACGATATGATTATGAGAGACGCCGTAGTGGAGGACTCCGGAAATTTCGACCATCTGGTGTTCTTTAACGTGCACTGACATCGCACAGTACACGGGCCTCTACCATTTCGCCTCCATCGAAATGCGACCGCCGCGGCCGGGATCGAACCCGCGACCTTCGGGTCAGCAGCCGAGCACCCTAACCGCTATACCACCGCGGCGGACATTGCTCCTTTGCAAAGCCTTGTTTGTTAAAAGCACGAATGGAGCTTTAGAAGTAGAAGTAGGTAAAGTAGCTTATTGTCATGATCCAGGAATGATCGATGTGTGGAAAAGACAGCTGGTTAGACGGTCATGTCTGGCTCCCTAAGCACCATATAGGTTGTTTTAGTAGGCGTAAATCGCCGTGTTTTATGCCTGTTATCGCCACCGTCAAACTTATTACCTTTTTGCTGCTACTTTGAGGGCGGCCATGCATTTTAGAGCGCTGCTTTTAGGAGCCCGTTTCTTCGTTAAGCGACGTCGCCGTCGTCGGCGTAACCGATAGAGCGAACGAGGACGAAAGAGAGAGAACGCGGAGCGCAGCGAGCCGCTCTGTTAGCGTCTGCAATGCCTCGTGCCTTCTCGCGCTTCTTGTGACAGCGCAACTATACTCCGTCTCACAAACACCTTGCAGCACTGCCGAAGCCACGGGGCGTACGCAGGCAGTATCCTTTCGCAGCACATAATATAGTTCCGGGCTTAACTGTTTCATTATCAACGAGGTACACGGGCTTTAGCTGTGCTTCTCGCATGACGCCTTACAGCGATACGTGGCCCGTTAGGCCCTTCGCGCATGAACTTCGCAATTTCTGAAATAATGAAGAGATTACCGGCTGGTAGCTGTAATAACCCCCCCTAACCGCGATGACGTACAGCAACACGCCAGCCCCCATACATCCCAGACCATCCACTTCCATCTGAATTCGTGCTTCTGACTGGCTCTCTGCCCGGACAGCAAGAAATAAGTGGTATAATCTGCCATCGCTTAGTCTCATCTAACGCTGAGGGCACAGCATCAGGTATCTTTTTTCGCTCTGATCTAGATCGCTCGTTTGTTTTGATGCTGCTAGGACTACCGAGGCGGTGCCGAGCCGTGAAAGTGGTTTGATATTAAATGAGCACATGTCGCCACATTAGCTTCGGTGATTCGTTGCCGATGCGAAACACCCTGAATGTCTCTATTGTTTTCTGTGCCAATAATTTGCTGTTACACCCAAGAATGGTACGTGATTGCTGCTGAAAGTGCGTCGACCGTGCTGTCAAAAAAGAACTCGGTGAAAACGCCAGTATGAATGCTCTTATGTCACTTTTTCTTACACCGTGTCTTATATAAAGAACCGCGTTCCTCACAAACGCCCGTGAACACGTCCTGTACAAGTGGGTTTCTGAACATAAAGAAACAGCGAGGTGGCATTCCCGCAGAGCTTTTTGCGTTTTGTATTAACTGCAGGGAGCAAGTATCGAGAAGGTAGGCGAGCCGACGCCAAAGAGACGCCGAGCAGACGACGCGATGCGCATGAACACGTCTTGAGGGGGGCTTTCGCCTTTCCTATTGGCTAACAAGCCCTGCAGCTTCAACAGTGCTGCAAGGTACTTCTGAGATGGAGTATAGAGTACACTCTAGCGCAACGCATGCCTTTCGCGCACGGGCACGAGAAAGTTGGTTGAGCGGCGAGGCTTCGGAGAAGAAATAATGCGTTTGTCGAAGGGACACTTTGTGCGTGGAACGCTCTAGCGGACTCTTACATTTTGCATCTAGTTGACCGGGCACACGTTCGCCCACAATAAACAAGTTCTAGAGCGCAGCTCTTAGGCGCCATTCGCGCCTTGAGTGGCGTCGGCGTCGGCGTAACCGAGAGCGAACGAGGACGAAAGAGTGAATGCGGAGCGTAGCGGAGGATGAAAGACGGCGACAGCGATGAGAGCGCGAGGAGGAGGGAACAACAGTGGCGAGGCAACAGGTTCCGTGGCGCCACAGTAGTGCGTGCCGTCATGCGGTCGCCAATCACGTCATCACTAAGGTATGCGGTGGGGGCGTCCACCGATACCATACATAGAAATAAAGCGCTGCACGGAACGGAGGCCTGTCTGCAGCGGCTGTTGTGGAACGCGTCCACGAGCTGCCTCCTGCATTCTCCCGGTTAGTGAGGCCGTCGCGCCTCAACTTATCGCTCAACTTATCGCTCAGAATTCGAATTAGGCGGCAATGTTTATTTCGTTATTCTAGAGTTTCGAAAATTCACACACCTCCAGAATATAAAGAAGCGATGAAGACGCCAAGACGTGCTGCGTGATATGAATGCCTGTTAAGGAGAGAGAAAGAGGAAGCAGGGAGATCAACGAGACGAGCTTCCAGTTTGCTATCCTTTACTAGTGGTAACGGAAAAGAGCCAGCACTGCAGACACGCACAGCAGGATTGCAACCCGTCGCCGAAGCGTGTGTTACTCAAAAACTGCATCAGGGCGCAAATAGCTTTCTGCTCCATCGGCTGTCCAGAAAATACGAGTGGCCTGAGTAGGCTCAAAAAGGAGTAAGAGGAAAACAAGAATGAAAGGCGTGGAAGTGATAAGAACGAAATTGCCGTTCCGTGTGGCACCCTGGAACTCCTTGTGACTCGCTCTAGAAAGGGAAACAGCCAGGCCTGTTTGCTTTCCTTGATGGAAGCGTAGATTGCGACGGATAAGTGGGCTTCTATCCGTGTACTGGTCTTGTTGAAAGCCCGAGTTTTTCGAGGATGATGACGCGTAACGATGATACACTTTGATCACTGACGACACGGATGGGTTCATAGATGCACGTGTGGTATACTACATCTCTCGCTGCCTAAGAAGCAGCTGTGACTTCCACTTGAGCAACTAAGAAAAATGAGTATCTTCATTCTGAACAAACAACTCTATCCGCGAGGTAAACTAGTTTCCTTCGCAGCGCCTCTCCTACTTTCTGGTCTTTAGAACCGACGTGCCTCAACATCTGTATATGTATTTGCGGGAGTACTCGCGCTTTCTGTCACCAAACGAGCTCGCCGTAACGTAAACATTGGCGAAGACATGGATCGGTTGGTAAACATGATAGAAAACTTTCACCGTGGGTGTCATAGCCTGTCTGGCTTATAAGAGACTCCCTAACTACCATGCAGCAGGACAGGGTGTACATCAAGGTCCTTTGCTCCCAGATAACCTCTCATTCAAGAAGAGACAGTTATGATTCTGAATTACGCTTGATATTACGTTTCATGTTTCGATTGTATATCATCATCATCATCATCATCATCATCAGCCTGTTTCTACGCCCACTGCAGGGCAAAGGCCTCTCCCATGTTTCGCCAATCAACCCGGTCCTGTGCTTTCTGCTGCCACGTTATACCTGCAAACTTCTTAATCTCATCTACCCACCTAATTTTCTGTCTCCCCCCTCACGCGTTTGCCATCTCTTGGAATCCAGTCAGTTACCCTTAATGACCAGCGGTTATCCTGCCGACGTGCTACGTGCCCGGCCCATATCCATTTCTTCTTCTTGATTTCAACTATGATATCCTTAACCCCCCGTTTGTTCCCTGACCCATTCTGCTCTCTTCCTGTCTCTTAAGGTTACACCTATCATTCGTCGTCCTCAGTTTAAGTTGAACCCTCTTTGTAAGTCTCCAGGTTTCTGCTCCGTAGGTAAGTACCGGTAAGATGCAGCTGTTATATACCTTCCTCTTGAGGGATAGTGGTAGACTACCATTCATGATTTGATAATGCTTGCCCAATGAGCCCCATCCCATCCTTATTCTTCTAGTTATTTCACTCTCATGGTTCGGCTCCGCGGTTACTACCTGTCCTAAGTAGACGTACTCCTTTATAACTTCCAGTGTCTCGCCACCTATCGCAAAGCGCTGTTCTCTGCCAAGATTGTTCCACATTACTTTAGTTTTATGCATATTAATTTTCAGACCTACTCTTCTACTTTCCGTATCCAGTTCAGTAATCATAAGCTGTAATTCGTCTCCCGCGTTACTCATCAATGCAATGTCATCAGCGAATCGCAGGTTACTGAGATACTCTCCATTAACTCTTATCCCTAACTCTTCCCAATCTAGGGCCCTGAAAACCTCCTGTAAACACGCGGTGAATAGCATTGGAGAGATCGTGTCTCCCTGCCGTACGCCCTTCTTTATTGGGATTCTGTCGCTTTCTTTATGGAGGACTATAGTGGCTGTGGATCCGCTGTAGATTTCTTCCATTATGTTTATATAGGCCTCGTCGATGCCCTGATTCCGCAGTGCCTGCATGACTGCTGATGTCTCCACCGAATCAAATGCCTTCTCGTAATCTATGAAGGCTATGTATAGGGGTTGGTTGTATTCCGCGCATTTCTCTATCACCTGATTGATAGTATGAATATGGTCTGTTGTTGAGAAGCCTGTACGAAATCCTGCCTGGTCCTTTGGTTGATTGAACTCTAATGTTGTATTAATTCTGTTAGCAATTACTTTTGTAAATAGCTTGTAGACAACGGACAGTAAGCTGATGGGCCTGTAATTTTTCAGGTCCTTGACGTCCCCTTTCTTATGGATCAAGATGATGTTGGCATTCTTCCAAGAATCTGGTATCCTCCCTGTCGAGAGACACTTCGTATACAGGGTGGCCAGTTTTTCTAACATAATCTCTCCAACCGTCTTTCAACAGGTCTGATGTTACCTGATCCTCACCAGCGGCTTTGCCTCTTTGCATTCCCTTTAGGGCTTTCTTTACTTCTCCTGTCAATACTGGTGGGATGTCAGATTCCTCTGGGCTATTATTGCTTCTTGCGTTATCATCCTGACTGTCTCGGCTGCTGTACAGATCTCTGTAGAACTCTTCCGCTACCTCAACTATTCTATCCATATTGGTTGTGACCTTGCCTTCCTTGTCCCTTAATGCATACATCTGATTTTTGCCTATGCACAGTTTTGTCTTCATAGCTTTGAGGCTTCTTCCGTTCTTTAGAGCATGTTCAATTCTCTCCATATTATACTTTCTTATGTCGGCTACTTTACGCCTATTGATTAACTTGGAAAGCTCCACCAGCTCTATTTTGTCTGTTGCATTTGAGGCTTTCATGGTTTGACGTTTCTTAATGAGGTTTTTCGTCTCTTGTGATAGCTTACCAGTGTCCTGTCTAACGACTGTACCCCCGACTTCCACTGCACACTCCTTAATGATACTAGTCAGATTATCATTCATTGCGTCAACTCTAAGGTCGGTTTCCTCGGTTAAAGCCACGTACCTATTCTGAAGTGAAACTCTGAATTCCTGTACTTTCCCTCTCAGAGCTAGTTCATTAATCGGCTTCTTGCGTATGAGTTTCTGCCGTTCCTTCCTCAAGTCTAGGTGAATTCTAGATCTTACCATTCTGTGGTCACTGCATCGGATCTTGTTAACTACTTCCACATCCTGTACAATGCCCGGGTGGGAGCACATTATGAAGTCTATTTCATTTTTAGTTTCGCCATTAGGACTCCTCCACGTCCACTTACGAGTAGCCCGTTTTCTGTAGACGGTATTCAAGATTCGTAAATTATTGCGTTCTGCGAATTCTACTAGTAACTCCCCTCTGGCGTTTCTAGAGCCGGTGCCATATTCCCCAACTGCGTGATCTCCAGCCTGCTTCTTGCCTACCTTTGCATTGAAGTCGCCCATCAGTACAGTATACTGTGTCTTTACCTTACTCATTGCTGATTCTACGTCTTCGTAGAATCGTTCAACCAGTTGATCATCATGGCTTGATGTAGGCGCGTAGGCCGGTACCACCTTCATCTTGTACCTCTTATTTAACTTAATTACGATATATGCCACCCTCTCATTAATGCTATAGTATTCCTCTATATTACCAGCTATATTTTTATGAATAAGGAACCCCACCCCTAGTTCTCTTCTGTCAGCTAAGCCACGATAGCATAGAACGTGTCCGTTTTTCAGCACTGTATAAGCCTCATGTGTCCTCCTAACCTCACTGAGCCCTATAACATCCCATTACACATCCTCTAATTCCTCGAATAGTACAGCTAGACTCGCCTCGCTAGATAAAGTTCTGGCGTTAAACGTAGCCAAGTTCAGATTCCAATGGCGGCCTGTCCGGACCCAGAGATTCTTAGCACCCGATTGTATATATGTGTGTATTAAGACTATCAGTTTGTTATACTGAAGAAGCGAAAGGGCCACGAACAAAAGGTGCTCGGCTATCCCTGGTTATAACAATAACTGTTCGGATTTTACGTCCCAAAACCGCGATATAATTATGAGAGACGCCGTAGCGGAAGACTCCCGAAATTTCGACCAATTGAGGTTCTTTAACGTGTACCTAAATCTATCCACACGGGTCCTCTAGCATTTTGCCGCCGGGGCAGTGATTCGATCCCGCAACCTTTGGGGTCAGCAGTTCGAGCACCATAACCACGAGTCCACCACGGCCGGTACTATCCCAGGTTAGGTTCATGAGTTAGTACACGTGCATGAAGAAAAAAGTTATAAACAGCGTGCAATACTGCACTTTCTTTAACGTCATGTATTAGGTACGAAAGGTCAAACTTGTCTCTCTGTAGCAAACCTTCCATACGGCCGATGGTTCGCTGAACCAGCAAACGTTACAGACGTTCTTTCTATGCAATGGGCATCGCGAAGCCGATTCAAGTGAAGGCAAGAAAAATAATCGCTGGTCGCTCAGCGAGTCTTCCACTCGTAACTGCGTCGTGTTTAATGGTAGTTATCCGGAAAGATCGAGCGCACGTGTGTGATCGCCCCTTGTTTATAAAAGCAAATCTTTCCAGCTGCATAATTGACGTGTATAGGTTGCACGCAAGCTTTATGAGCCTCATCATGAATTCCTCGCGTGCCCGTACTAAATTCAATAAAGACCTGCGCGTATGCTTCCACCGAAAGGGCTGCGGCTGCTGCTGTTTAGTAATTACTTTCCCTGGATCCACCTCGTCGCCCCTCTTCTTCACCCTTTCTTCGTTTCCGCCCAGACGAGAATCCTTGCGGAGCAAGTTAAGCGCCGACTAGGGCAGTCTCTGCATCGCTCGGTTTTGCATTCGTAGATTCAGAACTGCAACTAATTGAAGGCTCTCTCGCATAACGTCGCTAAGCGGCCGTTCCGACTACTTCTTTGTCCGAGATAAGCAACGGACCCACTCGATGTATAAACAACGTTCGTTTTGCTGTAATGCGTTCAGTATCGTGTCACCTGCGGACCCAGTTTTTCTCGAGACGCCGCAGTTCGGTCCATTAAAAATAAAAAAAGCCCATTGCGGCTGCTCTCTGCCGTCGTTAGCAGCGGAATAAATGCTCGTTAGTGGCATTGGTACGCGACGGACACATTCTTGTCATTACGATTTATCCGGTGCTCGAGTACTGACGCACCGTGTCGAAGAAATATTTAATTGGTTCCTCTTTGCTCGTCCGAACAAGATTACGGGGCTTGGAAGAATGTAGTGGGAGGGTGCATGCACGGGCCTGCATGGTAATTTCGGGTCACAGACCATCTCCTTGATCAAGTACCGCAAAGGTTTATGAACGCTGCTTCCCTTGGAACACAGCCCCAAAAGTGCTCGTGCATCGTGTACTTCAAATCTCAAGTTTGTTTTTTTTCCTTCCTCAGGTATAATCAGCTCTGCAAACTCCTTTAACTGCGCGATGAATGTTGTTGCGTCTGAACGCATCACTCATAATTTTGCCTTTCTTTTGTCTTTTAGTTTCCTTTCCCCCCAGAAAAGGATTACAAGCCAGGGATAGCCTGAGCAAAGCCTGCTCTCATCCCTCTTTCTTCTCGTTTGTATTCAAGCGGGTTTCGCAAAATGTGAAACAATTTAGAGTTCTGTGCACTCTACTACGAGAGAGTGGTAGCCTTACTCCTCATGCAGCCGCTAAACACTACAATAGATTCTTTTATCTTTATTGCTATAAAGACTTACCCTTAAACTTAAATGCTTCTTGTGTGGGTATTGATACTACCATATGTGACCTGCAAGGATTGTGTTGTATGCATATTGAAGGAGTGGCGACGAGAAGTGGACGATCAAATGTCAATATTCCATTTTCTCAACTATAACCGGGACTGTGCTTCCGGTTAACCAATAATCGCACCTATCTATCTATCTATCTATCTATCTATCTATCTATCTATCTATCTATCTATCTATCTATCTATCTATCTATCTATCTATCTATCTATCTATCTATCTATCTATCTATCTATCTATCTATCTATCTATCTATCTATCTATCTATCTATCGATCGATCGATCGATCGATCGATCGATCGATCGCCGTTTATTGAGCACCATATATATTTTCAAAGGTGCCCTTAAATTGATAACATTACTTCCCTTTACAAACTGTCACTTCTGTAAATAACAGAGTTTTGAGGTAAATGGTAATTATCTCAACAAGCTTTACGGTATGTTTACGGGGAAAGGACGGTTCCCGCCATCGTCCAGTTAAGCCTAGGTCACAGCACGTACCATCGCGAGAGGGGTAATTCGTCCTCTGCTGCTTTTACCGTAAGCCTGGGCTTGATATTGGTTAGAATAGAAAAAGGTAGTAGACATGTTACTGTGAAGTTTAGCCCGGCTGGCCTCCTTCTCCCCTTCCTTCTTTTCCCACAACTCCTGTTTTCTTTTACTCAACTCTCTATGTTGATAGATTCGTAAGATTGTTTATTACCGCGGTGTTTAAACGCCTATCATCAGACTCTGTAGTCTCCCTCAAACAAAAATTGGGGGGACCCTTAAGCTTCGCCTTTAAGAGTTGAACGAGACAGCGATATCCTGTCCCGAGTGCGTACTTCAACCACTTAGTGCATACTTGCTATGCACCCACTACGTGGTGTTAAGGGAATACGCGCAGTAAGGTGTGTGCCTTTTGTAATGGGTGGCCGGCTTTAAACTACGAAATCGTTATAATAGTCACATGTCCTGACGCCCGATGGCAATGTACGCTTGTACCACGCAGTATTACTGCGATATTATATCTTGTACTGCGACGCTTATATAAAGGACGCTTGCGTTTGCGAAGCACGAGTTATTTTCACAGCATTTCCAAGCAGATGAAGTTATTTTCACTCTATTTCCAAGCAGAGGCGTGGCTGTGTGGTAGAACACCTGCTTGCCACGCAGACGCCCTGGGTTCGATCCTCACTCGGACCCGGAAATTTTTATTATTTATTTTATTTGCATCTTTCTCGATTTTTTCGGTCACGGACAAGATGATGATTTTTCGCTCACAACTACCGACGCCGGAATTTCTGCGAAACGATCTCTTTAACGCTATCGCGTTAAAAGGAAAACGAATTCTACAACACAAACGCGAACGCTACTCGAGCGCTCAAGAGCCGTTTCGACAACGGCCCTCAGCCGCTCTACATCAAGCAACAGCAACACGTGTAAGCATCGGTAGAGGGTCGGATTCGGAAAGACCGCGGTAAAAGGCTCACTGAATGCGCGCTTTGTCGAATCCGAGGCCGCAAGAGGCGGCGACGAAAACGCGAAGCAAGAGCCGTTCGTTACAACAACGAGCGTTCCTTAAAGGAACAAGATGAAGCTTCTCTGTTGCCGCAAAAAAAAAATGGGGGGAAAGAAAAAGGGAGACGAACAGATTCTTCCCACTCGTACCAATTGTTACCGCTCACGTTTCCTTCGCCTGGCGCGTGGCTTGGCTCCCCCCCACTTAATCAGCTGGCTCGTCGCCACGGAGATCAGAACAGACGCGCGGTTGTTAGAGCCAGCAGCCCCATTATACGTCTTCTGATTCCTTGCCCAGTGTCAGTGCTTGTTTGCGGCTCGGTCCGGCATTGTCTTGCCGTCCCCCCCCGGTTCCTTCCTTCCCATTTCTGTTCTTTCGCTCGCGGATTGGAATGTTCTCCCTAAAAGCGAAGGCATGCGAGGCAAAAAGGGAGGAGGCCGGCGCACACTCGTGGAGCGCTAACACGGTGTGCCCCGGAAACAGCGGCCTCAGACTCCGCGTAATCTCGGACCGGTATCCGGCAATACGTTTGCCCTCGCCGGCCTAACTCCGCCTCCTGCGCGGCCTTTGATGCTCCAGACTGCCATAGCTGTTTCTCGTAGTTCCCAACTTTTCCCTCGGCTATCTTGCTTCTTGCGGTCTTTCATCTCCCCACTTACGTGTACCGGCGCGCGTTTTTTTTTTTTTTTCTTTTCCTAAGCGTGCGTGCTCTCGCCGTGCCCTTTTGAGCCAGGCCGGAACTCGTTATTTCGGACATGAGCGCATAACGCATATACACGGTGTGGAGCCGAGCTTATGGGAAATCTGGGACGCATACCTCATCTGCGCGGATATGATTCTTTGCGGGAACGTGAGCGGGGGAGGGGGGTGGGGGGTGCATGCGCTGATTCGTGATCTTGGGAATATAAGGACATCGACTCCCATACAACCATCGAAATCCATTACTGCTCTTTTGTACGGCGTCCCCGCGAATAATCATCGAATTTTGCTAATTTCTCTCCGGAGCCTACGCGTAGCGAATGAGCGCAGCTTAGCTCAAAGCATGGTTTTGCCATGCGAAAACGTAATATGAACGAGATCACATAACGAGAGATCATTTCGCAAGTCGTACACGTGGCGGTCGTGATCCTGTAATCTCGGTCTTCCTTTTGCATTAGTAATAGAGAACGCGTCCAGTTCGAAGTGCGTGGTTAAGCAAATGAATGCACGTTCCCTTTCCGATTTCTCTTTGCTATTACTTGCATTACATAGTCCTATGATGGCTTTCATCTAACTTGCATACATGAAAATGTGTCGCAACCACCGAGCTAGCGACATTGCGTTCGTCGTGTCTCGTGCAGAAAAGAAGTAACACGGTGGGAACCTCTCATTAGAAAACACCAATCCCTCTCCAGCACCCGTCGTCAGGCTTACCGGAATATACGTCGACCGTAGGGACCCAGCAAAACAGCAAAGTTTTTTTTTTTTTCCAGACAGTTTCTTCCAGTTCATGCACGGTTTGTTGCAAGTGTTCCGTACCAACTATTTGCTTTAGGCAGCGCTTGCGAGGTGCAGAATTTTCCGCTGGAGTAGCACGTGAGGCGGTAAGTCCATGCCTTCTTGGACATAATTATTATCTATCTATCTATCTATCTATCTATCTATCTATCTATCTATCTATCTATCTATCTATCTATCTATCTATCTATCTATCTATCTATCTATCTATCTATCTATCTATCTATCTATCTATCTATCTATCTATCTATCTATCCATCTACCTATCTATCTATCCATCTATCTATCTATCTATCCATCTATCGATCCATCCATCTATCTATCTATCTAACCTATCTATCTATCTATCTATCTATCTATCTATCTATCTATCTATCTATCTATCTATACATCTATCTATCTATCTATCTATCTATCAATCTATCAATCTATCTATCTATCTATCTATCTATCTATCTATCTATCTATCTATTCACCAACTGCGCACCTTCATTATACCTTACCTAATCAACGTCCTGGCACAGCACCGTCAAGCTACGTTGACTGGCGATATCTTTAGTCGTGGCGATACGATACCTGCCCTCCGATCGTGGGAACAGTTTGTTCACGTGTTCACTTAGAAACCATAAAACTCGACATCGCCACACCACGGAGACTCCTAACAAAGTTTAATGGAGCAAATTTGGGTACCAAAGCGAACGACACTCGCTTTGACGGGGAACCAAATTCCCCAAATTCTTTCGCTTGGCCGAACTGCAGCGCATAAAGGCCGCGGCAGGCCAATAGCTTCCATCAACGTGCTCGGGACGCACGCAGCGGAGGCAGCTGCACTTAGCGGTCAGTATATATAATGCGCAGTCAGAAAAGAGAGTGTTGCTCAAGTTCCACGGGCACACTGCGTCGGGACGCTTTCTACAGCTTAATGGTTCTCCGGTGATATATGGTCGCTTACGAGACGCCGACAAGATTGCTGCACGCGTCCCAAAGTTAAATCAATAGAGAGGGAGAGCCATACGAAAACGGTGAGTCAAATAAAAGGCCCTTAAACGAGCAAAACTAAAGCGTAGGTGCGCATTTCGTATTCGAGTACGCGATCCGCCATTGGAGAAAGCGGAGTTTCGTGTCGTTGAGGCAACCGTGCCCTCTACCTCGCTTATCAATCTTACGCAACTGTCCACCAAGCCGATCAGCGAAGGTATTCTAAAGAACTAATTAATCCCGCGCAATAAAAGAGAGCGAGACTTTGTTTTTGCTTGACGAAGCAATAAAAATAGCAGTCCCATCTCATGCAACGAGGTGCAATGTTTTTGGAAGGTAATTGAATCGCAGTGAACTGTTCTTCGTGATTAAAGCTTCAAGAGCCGCGCCTGTTTGAGCGGCTCATGGTTCGTGCTGTACGTGTGGGTGTGAAGTAACGAGCGTCGTTGCCAGTTGGTGCGACTTATCGCGTTAAGCAGGTTCAAAAACCTTTGCGCACTGAGAATGTGCCTTCCTTTACGAGATTCCAATGGACCAGTAAAAAGAAAAGCTAACTCGTAGTCTTTTACTGCCATGTGCTTGCCAGCTAGTTCATACTTTAGGTTTCGGGGTGTTGAACAGATCTTTCAAGAACGTACAGACACAAACAAAGGTTGTCCAACTTCAGAACTTCAAAAGCGTTAAACATCGTGAACTATGCTATTTGTCTCTTGAACTAAAAGTCGCGGGAAGTTTTTGCTTTGCTCGTTCACCCACGCTGCAAATTTTATAATAGATACCAGGCAACTGTTATTATGTTATTATAGGTTCAATCTTTAATACCTGGAACAATCAAAGCGATATAAAGAAGAAAATTTATATTAAATTAACGCTAACGAGAGAGCACAGCATCGTCTAAGACTCATAATGCACTAATAGGCTGCAGTCTTGCGCATCCAGCCGAGGCTGCGTTTAGTCGTAATCCTGAACGTAAACTCCAGAACCGGCGCTCTGCTTCATTTTTTTTCGTCCTTTTTTTCACATCGCGCAAGAATATCGTCCGAGGCTGCAGAGGCAAGCAATTTTCTAAGAAAGCAGTAATAATACGTGACCACGGTCCCTTGAGAGTTTAGTTGGAGTTAGCTTTTTTTTATTATTATTATTATTATTCCTGAGCTCCGTTTTTCTGAAGGACTTTTTACTTTTACCCCATTTTTACCACACGCCCGACTTGTCAGGATACCTTGTTAGTCTAAAAAAAGTTCTAATAACTTTCGAGCTTGTAAAATATTTTTTTCAACAAAACATGTGCGGTGGTCACGGCGCGGAGTAAATGCCTTCTCTTTGACCCTGTCGGGAGCTTATGTTGCCTGTTATGCATAAAATGTCTAACACCCAAAGTATCGTTAAATGCGTATTTTTTCCTCTTCCTTCGGTACTTGAAAGTCCTCAAAAAAATATCGCTCGTTAAAACCACAAGTTACTTTGCCGTCGCACGGGCTCTTTTTTATGCTTTAACTATATAAGGTAGTCTTTATGGTCTACAGACGACTAAGGGGCATCCTACACACAAAGTTTCCCTGTGGACCAGTTTGCAATCATGTTTTTATGTTTTAGGCGTCTGTGCAGCCAACTAAGTCATTCGAAGTTCTGTACAACCAAGCGGCGCTTACAGTTCCTCTCTATTTATTTCCTAGCTTCATAGCAACTTCGTTTTTTTGTTGTTGTTGTGTTGTTGTTTTTTAGCTAAAATATAAGAACAGGCAGTACCTCGATACAGACGGCAAGGAATAACCAAACTATGACTTTCTGTTGCAACGTAAAGCATATTATGCGTGCCACTTAATTAACCTTATTTTGCGCTTCAAAACGAGTCAAGAGCACGCCTTACCGATAATCAACTTATGCCTTGCACCATCTCATTATTGTCCTTATCATCTCATTATTGTCCTTATCATCTCATTATTGTCTCATTTTTGACCATCGTTGTCATGCTACGGCATGACAACGATGGTCTGCGTGAAGTACGTTTGCGCAGTTTCACAATGCCGATATCAGATAGAGCGAAACCATTCCATGCTTACGTAAGTGAAGCGGCTAATTGCCGTGACGCAAACAGTCGATCGGTTGACCCAAAAAACATGGGCTTGTAAATAGATTATATCCTAATGTCACTACAGGTACAAGTCAAGGACATCAGGTACGCTCGGCAAGTAAACAGATTATAAAGCACCGGTCTGGCTCTATGGTAGCTGTAAACAGACTGTATCCTGATGCAGCTAGAGATGCACTACAAGGTTTTCAGGTGTTTTCCTTGAATCGACCGGGCGCTTTCAAGCGTTTACACCGCGATGCCAATCCATTGTCAAAACTCCTGGCTATCACGCCAGGTAAGCTTGCGGACTCACGAAGTCGTACTCATGACGGCCAGCGCAAGCGGAACACAGCACAAGAAAAGGAAAGACGACACAGACGCTGCTTTTCCTTTTGGTACTGTGTTCCATTTACGCTGAATATTCTCACTCACCCAATTCGTTAAATTTTCACACGAAATCTTACTTTTATTGTCGCACCCTTTTGCATAGTTTAGCGCATATATTTCTGTAACGTGTGCCGCAACGCTTTTGTCTGACGACAGATGAAAACAGAACCTCACACTTGCGCGCCTCGTTTTATTAATTTAATAGTGGCGCTTATACGAGATTGCTATTTCCGTCGGTGTTTTATATGACAATATGCGCAGTTCAATCTCTCTCTCTCTTTTTTTTTTTTTTCAATGGCAGTTCTTCACCTCTTGGAATGACCATGGCATTAGCAAATTTCTTCGTATCTGATGATGACTTGCTTTCGTAAAACACACACACAGGCACACAAACAAACACACACACACGCACACGCACACGCACACACACACACACACTTACAAGGGTTTTCAAAAGTTCCCAGGCCATGCTGCCGTAGGAATACATGGGATGGGGACCAGGGCAATTTTTGAACACCTCTGAACGCTCGTCGTGTTCGGGGGGCGTGGTGCTCAAACGTTATGCGCACAGACTATAATAATCATCATGAAATGGTTTTTGTTGTCACTCGGTCTCTTGCTTTTTATTCCTTTTAGGGCTATTATCCTACCGGATCGAGATAGACGAAAGGGTTATTTGGTCATAAAAAAAACACCATCTTCCCAAAGGGAACCCTGATGGGATGCGAAGCAGCAGCGTTGCCCACGGGTGGCGTCACGGGTTGAACGGCGCTAATGCGCCAGCTCCGATCCAGCGCCCGTGTCCACTCTGAATAAACGACGAGACCTACGCCAGCCATCGCTTCAAACGAATCTTCCAGCGCTCACCGCAGCACCCGCGTTAGCGCCGTTCAACCCGTGACGCCACCCGTGCGCAACGCTGCTGCTTCGCATCCCATCAGGGTTCCCTTTGGGAAGATGGTGTTAATTTTTTGCGCGTGAACCGACGAGTCGGCGGTGTAGCGAGCGGCGGTAGCGGCAGGTGTTGCGGGCGAACGGACGAGGCGGCAGCTGCGGGCGCTGCGGCGAGCGCGCGGCAGGCGAGGGAGAGAGTGACGTCAGCGCGCACTGCGAGGGGAGCGTGACGTCAACGCCGTGACCTATTTGGCACCGCTCCAACACCTGCGGCGAGGGGAGCGCGTTGCGGCGCGTTCGTACGGACGCACGGAGGGACAGCGTTACACCGGCTAGTCAAAGAGCTGCTTCGCATCTAATAATGATTGCTCGAGTGCTGCGTTCCAAACGCACAATATGAATATGAGGCAAGCCGTGGTGGGGAACGCCGGATACACTTATATCCCCTGGTCGTCTTTAACGTTCACCGAAATCTAGGCACACAGGTGCTCATTGCATTTCGCCCCCCATCTAAACGCGGCCGCCGTGGCCGGCAATCAATGGCGCGTTCTCCACCTTAGCGGCGCGACATCTTACGTGCTGGGATTTCGGTAGCAAAATAGATGTCCTCTCACTTACAGGGGTCATGAAGCACTTTTCCATGTGACAATCGAATGACATCGCTTTAGGAGTTTATTGCCTCGCGAGTCGATTGCCGCGAAAATTTCACTCTTCCCTCGTCCCGAAGAGCTACACGGGTAGGGATGGCACGGGCTAATGAAGTTACGTCAGCGAACGTGACGAAACGCGATCGCTCTTTCCCGTTATAATTCCTGCGCGCGAGTGTGGCTCACTGTGTAATATGACTAGACGATGGAGCACAGCGCCGACACTTGGCGGCGCTCCGTGGCAAGAAGCGCACCTGATCCAAACAACTCTCTTTGTTTATGCCGGCTGTTACCCAATAGCATGCTATATGTTTTTCCGACGTCACACAGCAGGCGCCGGCAGCTCCGAAGAGAGTGAGCACAAGCCTCTGTATGAAACGAGGGCGCCTGAGAAAATGTCAACTCCGCGCTCCGCTTCCATAAGCTCTCTTTACCGCACATAACAGCAAGATTTGGCTGAGAGGTCCCCAGCAGTGTCTGCAATCAGCAGCATGTGCTTTCCCACTAAGCCCGAATGGTGGTTCATGACTTCTTTAAAACCTCACAGAACTAGGTGTCTCGACTTTCGATTGCGTACGAAACTCTCTCGGCCAGGTGCTAAGCAACGAACTGTGACGCGCAGATTTGGAATACGCGAACACACAGAAGTGCGGCTTTCTTTCTGGACAAGGTACGCGGCGTTTCAGACGGCTCTGACTTGATGCGCTGCACTTGGAGCAATGTATGTGAGGGCGCGGAATATAACCACAAGTAAAGAAGTAACAAGCGGTCCATTCTTTCTTCAACGAAACTCCGCTGGTGGAGGAAGATTCAATTTTGACAATGCCAGAGCGGGGCTGGCACTAGCAATGAAAGAGAACGAAAACGCGCCTTTCCTCATGCCTACGTTATTCTTCGTGGCTACAGCGCTGCTTGCTGTAATTATATTTATTCATTTTTGTAAATAGGCTGCCCCACTAGCTCCTTTCTCTTTCGCGGGAAGTCTTAAGTTAAATTTACTTTACCGTTGAAGCTTTTCCTGGGGTCGGTCTCCGTTCAATATCTCGTCAAAGTGCGCTGCGAAAATTACGCGACCTATGGTCGACTTTTGAATCGACGCTGAAGACGTAAACGTTAAATGATCTGTAGCTGCGTGAAACTATATAAGAAAAAAAAACGTGCGCTTTTTTTGTTATTGGCTGACGTAGCTTGTAATCAAAGAAAGATGCATTTATACTAAGCTCAAAAGGCAGGAAATCGATTATTATTCACGCTGCCGATTGTCTCCCGCTTCTTCGCAGGCTAAAGTTGAACACAGCATTACCAAAAATAGTTCGACACGTTGCATGGTGCAGCGTCTGCATACGCTCTATTGTACAGTGTGGGTTGTTACGAGTATTACTTGATATCTCTGGTCCCTTGCGCCAGAAGACGCTAAATTTATCTTCAGTTGATTGAGTGAACGCCTCCATTCATTGTCATTGAAACACATGACACTTGGTGCTTCTACTTTCGGTTCGTGCGATCGTTTGTTCGTGAGCATGTGTGCTTGTGTGTGTGCTTGCGCGCGTGTGTGTGAGACCGCTAAGACAAGCTCTCAGTGCCCAAAGCTGTGACGGTGCTTTGCTAAGCCTCAAGCTTGTCCGACCAAGGGTAACATCCTCCTACGTTTCATTATCGGCGCCCGCATCTAATACCCAATGTTCCCGTACTTCGCAGCTAATGAAAAACCTCGTAAAGTCATCGCGTTCACGTATTCATTGTCGAATTACGACATTTTCAGTGGAAGCGTTGACCTCATATCGCACATTTCACCGCTCCGAGCATTACGGTCTCGGCTCGTTGACGGCATGTATATAGGACATCTGCGCGGTTCTTGCTCTGTTCACGGCGACTGCGGCGAAATACGCACGTGCCGAGCAAGTGAACCACGACCGATCAATTCGGTAAGGGGGAGAAGGTCGCCGTGTCGGACGCTACACTGCAGCACCTGCACGCTGTCATGGTAGTTGATAGCTGCGTTCCTGCGCGCTAGCGATAGCATGAGCAGAGCAAGAAATGTATTTCACGTCCACATTCTCTAGAACAGCGACAGGCTTTGCAGGAGTCTTCCGGTCGCATGCACGGCCGTGCTGTGTTGTAGTCCGCAGGTAACGGTGTTTAATCGCCGCCGCGGCGGCTGCATTTCGATGGAGGCGAAATGCCAGAGGGCCGTCTACTAGATATAGGTGCACTTTAAGGAACCCCAAGTGGTCGAAATTTTCGGAGCCCTCCATTACGGCGTTCCTCATAATATTGTCGTGATTTTTTGGAACGTAAAACCCCAATAGTCATAACTACACTCGATCATGTACTCTGTACCAGCGACATGAATCATTTTCTCATTATATGCCGAACGAAATGCAGAAACTAAAGAAGCGTATCTTTCTGAATTGCGAATTGATTGCGTCATCCGGATTCCCTCTCTCATTTCTTAATTGTTAAGAAATAAAGAATGCGAAAGCACATATCAACGCAGAAATCAAAGCCCCACAAAAGCACTAAATTTGTTGGCGCAAGACAGCGCTAGACACACCATACAGGCAGCAGATTCGTCTGTGACAATAATCCAGCTTCTATACTACGCTAAAGTGCTAAAATTGTTCAGCTGAGTCTCGTGAAACCTTTCACAGCCGGATAAAACATACGTCACAGCGGAGGGGCTCTAAATTCATTATGACCACTTAACATTGTTTAACATGCATCCAAAGCACAAAACACGAGTATTTTTGGCATTCCTTTGCCATTCAAATTCTGTCGCCGCTGCCTGAAATAGAACCTGTTACCTCGTGAGCAGTGGCAGAACCGATTGAAATTGAGCGAACGCAGCAGATGGCTCAGCACCAGAAAATCTGTGAATGCGAATTACTCCGTACAGTTGGAAAGTCCTTGTACCGCCTTCCCTTTTTCCCTTTTCTTTTTTTTTTTACGCTCTCTCACTTTGTCCTCTGTAGAGCCCGTATTTCCACAACCCCAGTGCAAGGTGGCAAAATGATTTCGCTTTCTCACTCTTAAATGTTCTTTTTTTTGTTTTACCGTATCTGCAATATCAATAACTTCGTAATGCGAGTGTGTACGCAGCGGATGTTATTACAAAACGTCACACGCGTTTAGTTATCTATCTGTCTATCTATTTTCACACACACCACACCGAGACAATCTATATATATATATATATATATATATATATATATATATATATATATATATATATATATATATATATATATATATATATATATATATTTATTTATTTATTTATTTATTTATTTATATACATATATATATATTTATTTATATATAGCCTCGACGAAGACGAGTCCACTTCTCGAAACGTTGGCTCCAGAACATTATTACCTATCCTCTTCCGGGTCGAATTGAATTGGCGTCACCGACATTCGATCTTTTCTGCACCTATTACGCGCGTAGTATGCGTGGGCTCTGGGGCAGCGCTTCTGGATGGCTGGGACAGAAAGTTGACAGAAAAGGGCTGAACGAAAGTACGCGAAGTCAGGTACACATCGAACCACCGTGTCAGCTCAGCGCGTAATGTGTAGCGTACGAAGGAGTAGTTGCTTGGCGACGGCTACCCCTTTCCCCTTGGCTGTTATGATACAAGCTCGAGTGCGCGGGTTCGAATACCGGCCAAAGCGGCTGCATTGCGATGAGGGTGAAATGGAAAGAAGACCCATGTGCTTAATTTAAGGTGGGCGATGAGAACACCGGGCGGACTGAATTATTCCGGAGACCACCACAACGGCGAGCCACATCGAAACCATTTCCCACGCCGAATTGAAAGCATACCTAGAATCTTATTGGTGTCCTATGGGTCTGATGCGACTAAATAATAATAATATGTGGGGCTTTAACGTCCCAAAACCACTATATGATTATGAGAGACGCCGTAGTGGAGGACTCCGGAAATTTTGACCATCTGGTGTTCTTTAACGTGCACTGACATCGCACAGTACACGGGCCTCTACCATTTCGCCTCCATCGAAATGCGACCGCCGCGGAGGGGATCGAACCCGCGACCTTCGGGTCAGCAGCCGAGCACCCTAGCCACTGATCCACCGAGGCGGACATGCGACTAAATCTCGTACCGGACGTTTTTTTTTTTTTTCTGTCGTTTCGCGGGCATCCTATTATAAGATAGATGACGTATATTTTCATCCACGTAGGCCCACGCGCGTTGAGGGCTATGAGCTCGTGAACGTTTTTTGTACGTGGCAGCGACACATTAATCAAGCGTAGCAGGTTTTTCATCAGAATTCCCATTAGCTATAAGAACATCCATACGCGAGCCGCGCGTGTGCTCAATCCGGTCTATATGCCAAGTCCCGCGCAGTAGAAGCATTTCTGACAGAGGCAGGCACATTCTAGCTTGCTCGTCAGAGCCACAATGCAGACGCCTATGAACGAGATTGTCTACGGAAAAAAAAATAGAACACCATGATCGAAAACTTGTCGAAATGTCCCACGTGTTTCTCTATCGAACAGGCTTTTCCAATAGGATGCGAAACATTGTGCAGTTCAAGCGTTCGATATCCTGAGTTTCGGCTAGTGTGAGACGTGTCTCTTTAACGACCATACAAGATGTGTGTACACGCACGCTAATGTAACTCTCCTTGGCCTGATGATACTGTGCGGTACTCACGCGTGCGATTATTTTTTTTATGAATGCATGGAACGAAGATTGCTTGAGGTACGATCGGTTTCGAATGAACAACGGCCACGAGTGTTCATCCTTTAATCATTGTTCGCAAGCATCGTTTACTAACCGCGAGGACGTGTGGTCATCCATCAGGAAGCACGCCAGGGACGACATTTTCCATCGATTATGCACGCGTGCATATTTGGGAAAGGTCTGAAGACCTTGAGTCGGCATGTTTCGGATAAGTAACAAAAAGGCGTAATCTAAATTTGTCTGTCGTAGTGTTGGACGGGCTGCGGGCTCATTTCTTTTCTACGAGGAAAGAGCAAACAGCTCTTATCACAAACGAAGCAAATCACCGCAAAGTTTCCCATTATTAGACGGCTTCTTTTTTTTTTTTTTTTTTTTGCTGACTAAGGTGAATTAGAGCACTGTCGCAATATAATGGCAGTATATCATCAATTGTAATCGGTTCTATTCATTATCACATGTAATCTCAACATAACTTATTCAAATAGTTCTCGAAGAAGCAGGAAGCTACATAAAGCCAAGCATTACCACTTTTGATTTTGCCTAGAAAAGGCAAAATGACAGTGCTAAACTAAAGCTCAGAAGCAACTTGAAAAGACTGACAGCTTTCCGTATAACGAACCTGCCAGTCGTGTTACGATAATGCTGACAACGCATTTTTTTTGTTTGTTTGGAGTGAAAAGCCGCGAATGTTTGCTTTTGATCTTACGTGGTAACAGCAATAAAAAAAAGATATCATTTGTGATGGTCCTTCTCGCATCAGTGCATACGCACCTTACACTAAACATATTTTACCTGCAAAGTTTGAACGTACCTAGATGAACTCAGATAAGGAATGAAAAACAAGAGAGACAGAGGAAAGGCAGAGATGTTATCAAGTTTCGCATACCTGTAATCGGTATAGTATCCTGCGCTCAGGAAAAACATGAGGGATATTGAAAGTAAGAAGACTAAAGAAAGACAGGAATGAAAAAGAGAGAAGCACACGCGCACACACATACACAACGTGCACAGCCTGTAAGTCTAATAAACATGCAAATGTATACCTGTGACGGCTTGATAGCGGCCCTGCACGACAGTCCCGCAGAAGCAAAGCGCCGCCAACGCGAGCAAAGTCCAACAACAACTTCGCCGGCGACGTCCGTCAGTCATCGCCCCCCTCGACCACCGGTGCAAGCATCGTCCAGCGAGAGCTCATTACCGTCGTCCCGTAGCGGCCATCCCGCTGACGCAGCCTTCTTTCACGCGCCGGCGACGATGCGAGTCATCTGTTGCGCGCCAAAACAACAACGTGACGCCTGGCCGGTGGACGGCGTTGCTTCTGCACCATAGCGCTGACAGCGGCTCGCGAACTCGGCCCGCATCGATGAGCGCCTCCGACGTAACACTGTTGCCCGGCTCGGTGTCGATCGGGAAGTTCACCGTCGGGACACGAGTGCCCGCGGGACGCCAGGGATGAGCGCGGGGAACCGCCGAGGTTGCATGTGCCGCCATCTGCCGGAGAAACGGGGAACTAAGCAGTCTCGGAGGATCTTGAGCCTGGCCTATACGGTGTCTACTGCTTCGCATTTTGACCGCTAACAAAAGATGAAGACAGTGAAAGGAAACGTTCCTTCCAGTAACAGTTGTTGGGGTTTTAAGTGCCAAAACCACGATATGTTTATAAGGGACGCCGTAGTGAAGGGCTTTCGAAATTTCTACCAGCTAGGGTTCTTCGACGTGCCCCTAAATCTAAGTTCTCGGGCCTCTAGCATTTTCGCCTCCATCGAAATGCGGTCGCCGCGGCCTGCATTCGATCCCGCGAAGTTCGGGTCAATGGTCGAGTACCCTAACCACTAGGCTACCGTGGCGGGTTTGTTAGTGGTCAAGATTTCAAACGGAGCAGTCGTCTTTGTTCCGCGCATTTACATTTTATCATTCTACCTTTATGCATTTCGTTTTCGGCTTCACGTATTTTCTGTGTATACATGATTGTGCTTTTTTTTTAGCAAACTACAAGTCTGCTCTTTTGTGCGCACCTGCTACAATCTCTTTGAGATTGCATAAATAAGATAAACGGAATAAGCGGATGATTCTCGTGGCACCCCGTAAACGTGTTGCGCGAAGTTGTTTCGGGAGATTGACTTGCACCACAATGTTGAGACCAGTTCGCGCGCCTTCGATAGTGACGTTCTGCAGATGGCCACTGACCGTTCGATTAGACTGGGCTTGCTGCCAAATGTTGGTTGACTGTCCGGCGCATTTGTTTCAGTAATCACCGCCATTAGGTCTCCACCCCATTTAACTACACAAACGATATACTTGCACTGCGGTTTGCAGCTTGTGATCCCAGGCCTATGTGACTGAAGAAGTTGAATCGAGGCAAACTCGGCGTACCACTTTTTGTCATTCGAAGTAGCGCTTGGCTGCATCAGATGATCGTCGCGCTCAATGCAGAGTATTTCAGTCGACAGTGAAGCTATAGTACACGCGAAAATGTGGTACTGCTTCCCATTCAGGCAACCACGTTCAGTTTCGTCAAGCTGGTTTTGATTGAAATCACAGCTCGAGGCTCTTATATGCGATCGTCGCTTATTTAATATAATATTTACTATTTGTCGAAGAATCCTTTGTCACGTACGGTAGCATAAGTGAGCGACATCATGAATGCCAGGTGTAAAAAAAAATTGACAGGTGTAAAAAAAAATTACCAGGATACCTCGACAGCGAACGGACTCATGCATGCCATGTGTTACAGCGCCATGCGTTGGTAACACGTGTAACAGTTCTTGCGAGTGAAACCCGGTCACATGGAAACAAAGAAACAAGTGCGTGGCGATATCTTCTCGGATGTTAAGAAACACCAGGTAATGCCAGGTAGGCTAATCCTGGCAACTTTTGTGAAGGTGTCAGATTACCAAATGAAGCGTGTCTTTACACACAAACAACGCTTTAGGAAAGATTTCGTAGGCTTTTATTACAATATCTGCAAACCTGTCCGCATAATGTGGGACGCCCGTCAATGCTGTACCCTCGTCCTTTCACAGTCGCGCCCCGGCGAAGACCATGGTAAAATCTTCGTCTCGAAAAGTCAGGCGTGCTGAATGTCGTCCTCGCTTCCTTCCAGCTCAGATTTCTGCAATCAGAAAAAAATAAGACGTGCTCAAAATACTCCGACACAACGTTTTGCTCGACCAACACCCTAAGTAACAGCAGAACAGGACGCAAAAGTTCACTCGGAGTGGTTGTTTGGCATAGAATACTTCCGCCCACAGCTGAAAACGGATATACAAAATCATCCACGGGGACACGAACATGAAATAATAATTCCGTATGGTAAACATGCTACTAAATCTAAGCTCACGAGTGTTTTTGCATCCTTGCGCCAAAATGGGGCCGCCGGGTTCGGCAATCGGATCTACGTCCTAAATTTTAGCAGCGCACAGCCGCTAAGCTAATACGGTGGCTGGAAAATTGACATTGAGAAAAAGAAAAAAAAGACATATAGCTTAACTACAATAAAAGGCCAATCCATACGTACCACGCAGAAAGGCGTATATCGGGACTACTCGGTTATGCGTTGGTTTGCGTGAGTTGGTGAAAAATAAAGAATGCAGACTACGAGTGGAATAGCTAAACGCATTAGTTTTTGGCGAGCAAAAATTGGAAACTTGTAGCATCCCTCAGGAATGAGTTAGCTGCAGCTGGCGAAGTCCGCAGGTCACCGCTTTCGAAACAGCGTTGGTAAAATTTGAAATCTGTGAGGGGAAATACATGCCCTAGAGCGCTAAGGTTCTTACGCCTTATTAGGACGGTGATCGTTAGAACACGACTTGGAACACTTACGTGGAGTCACTTGTCATCCGTCGAGGCAACGCCATGGCCTAACCTTTAACGCAGTGCGAGCCTCCGCAGCCTTTCGGACGACAGACTAGGCCTTTAGCTTCGCATTCTTCGTCCGTGCACTCTTCGTAGATGCAGTCGCTTCTCTCGGCCCTCGCTTTTTGCCGACAGCGCCCACACGCTGCCAGAAAACACGCACGCGGATGCCAGCAGGATGACGCAAAAAATGGATGTATTCATGTTAACGGTGGATTCAAGCCAACTGAGGCGCACGGCAGTTGTCTGGCAGAGAGAGCGCGCTAACGTCGAAACTTGTGCCTTCATGCGCAGCTGGCTGAACGCCTTTTATTGGCTGGCACATGGGTTTTGTTGTTATCTGTTTCTTTTCTTTTTTTTTTTTTTTTTTTTTTTTTTTTTTTTTTTTTTTTTTTTTTTGTCGACCGGCTATGCTCCGTACAACGCAGCTTCGACTCATCGAAACATACTCGTGTATATTTGATGCATTTCCATAAAAAAGGGTGCGTGACCTTTTGTTTCGATTACAACGCTTCCTTTCAACATAGCTGTACACTGGGGCGGAAGTTACTTTGACAGCCGAGCAATGAAAGCACAGCACGTGGGTGCAATGAAATGCACCCACGTGCGTTTCCGTGGCCGGGCCACGGAAACTGCACATATTTGGGAGAGAAAAGCGCAGGAGAATCTATGCGGATCGTTTCCTGCTAGTATAGACGATGAAGCCAAAGCAATCCAAGGTGGTGCTGCTGCTGCTGCTGCTGCTGCTGCTGCTGCTGCTGCTGCTGCTGCTGCTGCTGCTGTTGATATTCAACTCAAAAGGCGTCGTTCGAGTAATTCCACAATGTCGATCCATCGACAGATATTGTCTATTTTCGCTGCGTGCTCGCAGCGAAAGTGAGTAAGAGAAGTTTGTCATACTGATAGACAAGTAAAATGGATGTAACATACATATAAATGCTATAGGATTATAGGATTTTATGCAATGAATAAATAAAAAACGATTATAAAGGGCTTCAAATTACAGCTGAATGACTTAAGCAGCACTTGAAAGAACGCAGAAATTAATTCAGTCTCATTTCAAAACTTTCCCTGTGGATGTCCTTAATCATTTTTTTTTAATTTGCCGCCAGCACTGCTGAAGAGCAATATGGGCGAAATATTGCTGAAGAGCAAGCCATAAGTGTCTGAGATGTTATCCTGTATTCCTCCTTCCGAGTTCTTCTTAATCAAGTCGTTTTAATACTTCTATCCGTGCAGTGAACAACACTAAAGGGTGGATACTTCTTGCGTGATTATCTGCTGGCCACTATGTTTGTTGTTGCTTTTTCCCCTTTTTTGGCGGAAAAGCCAGGTAACTGCGTCGTCTACAATGTCGCCTAAAGTATTTAGTGAAGTTGTTATGATGCCACAACTTCGCGGTCTTTAATTGTTGCATAAAGACCGGATATTTAAGTGAATTAATGTTAGATTCCTGAGCCATCTATGCCTGTCTGACAACAACATGCGAGGTTTTATCGTATTTTAAATTCATAAAATGAGGCTCCTACACTATTCGAAAAACCACTGTTCGGCTTCAATCCAACACTGAAGTCTGAAACTAAATCTGCTGAAAACCGCGTACTATTTCTCATTAGGCTTTTCCATGCACTCTATTACGATACTACATGCAATTCCACAAAATTTAAAGCAAGCTGTTAGGGGTCCTGGGACACAAATTAGGCACGTCGATGGTTTCACCTGGTACTGCAGAAAGAACCAATCATAGTTGCGCAAGCGGCAACGCCGAAAACTAAGTAGTTATAAACTTATTTCAGCGGGAAAACCACATTTTTTCGGACTACTGCGACACACAGCGGCTCTTATTCTGATCCGAAGTGACGTTTCATTAGGTGGCAGCGACGGCGATGGCTGGGCGTTTTGATTATCTCCACATGGCAAGTCGAATGTAATGTTTACATGGTCCCAGGCTAGGCCACACTATTCTGCGCCGAAGTTATGAAGATGCGTTTTGTACTTCATCAAATACTGTGGGAATAAGGCAATAAGTCTCTTTTCGTTTTTATTTCCATGTACTGTATGAAAATATGTCTGCGTATTACATTTTTGAGAGCACTTCTCGCCCCTCCTGCTAGGGCCTAAATCGGGCCTGCAGTCTCTTGTAAATAAAATAAAAAATGAACAGAAAACAACTTCTGTTTTTAAATATCAAATTTCGAAAACAGCAAAACGACGCCAGGTGCACTGCGCAACAGGCACCATGGGGACAAGTCTTCCGGTATATCTCATAAGAGGCTCGCGGAGATTAGAACCAACCAATGAAGTCAGCGGCAGAGTGAAATGCGAAAGAGAACTTTTTTTTCCTCGTCTTCTGCTGGTGCTTTGAAATGTGAAGACTAATAACTTCAGCTTCGGTGCACCCATCTTCTATAATTATTTTGGGGTCCATATTAGTACTGAACACTACACACACTCCAGTGATACAGAAGGCAGACGAAAGAACGTCGCAGGGCCTCTTTAAATCCTGCTGATTGCCTTGGATACAGAGATTCTAACAATAGGCCGATGACAACTAAGACCTTAATTAGCGACGCTCCAGGTGCCATTGAAATGTCTTTTACCTGAACCCGCACTCAACGAAAGAAAATAAACAACAAAATTTAATAAAATTTCTCGGTGCAACGTTCCACGGCGAATGACGGGATAAGTCAAAAGCACCGTATTTGGGAACTTCAGATTAATTTTGGTGAAAGCCAGCTCTGAAACAAAACCCAGTAACTTCTAACCACTGAACTACAGCGGCAAGTAATATATGGAAGCGCATCATCTCATATCTGGCTTGTGTGTGCCCTATTGTGGGAAACCAAAGGCTTCTGTGCTTTGTGATGTTCAGTTATGCCAAACATCGGCTAGCTGTGATCTAGTGCATTTGTGGCAACTTTTTTTTTTTTTACAAAGCAGCAGTGACATGATGATTAGCTGCCTTCTGTGCAGTCGTATCAAAATGTTTGAACACTAAGATCTTCCTAAAGCTTCCTCATTCCTGAATAATTAGTTCAACTCGAACAATCACATATCTACATCACACCGTCTCCAACGCAATCCACGTGTAACGGTCGGCATTGTCCTTATTGAACTCATGTCCGCAGTTGTTCACTTCAATTTTCCTCCAAACGAAAACGCAGCGTATGGCGGCATTGTTTTGCCTAGGGCAATGCAGAAGCCTGCAATGTGACGAAATGAAGTATTTTATTGTAAAAAGTGCTCTCCGACAAAATCAACCTTTAGTATACCTAAATACGAACCTGCTTCTTCATTGAGTTTATCGTGTACAGGTAAGTTGCTTTGTCAAACTACAAGACGGAGAAAGGTCGCTTTTTTGTTTTGTTCTTACTATTTTATTTCTACATCAGCGGTTCAGTGTACGGATGGGACAAAATGACTTAATAAGATCTTGTTGCTGGGCTAGTTGGTGTACTCTTGACATCTTCATTTTAGCGCTAAAAGGACAGACACAGAAAAGACCGCAGGATAAAATGAGCCTTGTCATTTTATGTTTCTCGTTTTTGCTGCTTCAATTAAAGTTCTTGTGAATCTTTGGAGTCAGACTTGAGGCGATACGGTGCTCCATAGTACGCCCACAGCTGTCAGTGATTCTGGAAGAAAAAATAAACAAAAATGAAACACTGCAGAAGAATGAAGATTGCGTTCAGAACGACAACGTCGTATAGGGAAATCGCAAGTCTCAGGATTAGCGCTTGCGATTATCTACTGGCCTCACGAATATTTTGATCGCTAAGTGTCGATGAAACTTTTTTTAAAGTCATGTAAGGGGTGAAGCTATAACTATAGAGAATCATTCGCCCCATAATTTGAGCGAGGCACATTGTATCAGGAAAGCTACAAAAGTAAGAGACTATCCTACTCTCTAGTCGTCTGTCCCTTCTCATCTTCGCCGAGTTACCTCCCGCGATCGTTCGCCTGCGGGTGGTAGATCGCGGAGGCCACGCAGATCGTTTGGCTGGTTCATGCCTACGTCACCGGGTGCCGCCATAAACCCGGCCGTTCACGGCCGTTAATATCGCGACAGGCCTCTACACGGCCGTATAAACCATTACGGAGGCTGTGTAACGTTAGCTTTCTTGGGCCTCCTATACGGACATATAATAATAATAATCGTTGGGTCTTTACATCCCAAAGCCACGATACGACTATGAGGGCCGCCGTAGTACAGGCTATGAGGGAAGCCGTAGTAGAGGGCAATTTCGACCATCTGATCTATTTTAACGAGCACGTAAACCTAAGCACACGGGCCTCCAGCATATCGCCTTCATATAAATGCGGTCGCCGCCGCCGGGATTCGGTCCCGCGACCTTCGGGCCAGCAGTCAAGCACCTTAACCTATAGAACACCGCAGTGGGTGCCTATATGAACAGAATAACGTACGGACACTTCTAGAGAGCAGAGCAAAGCCATTACAGCTATACGGGCGCAAAAGTAATGGGGTCATTCTTACCAGCTATACGCAGTGCGAACCTCCGCATCCTTTCGGCCGGCACTCCATGCCACGTTCAGCGCACTCTTCGTCGGTGCACTCCTCGTATTCGCAGTCGCCCCTCTTTGCCCTCGCATTCGGCGCACCCACCAGGGCATCGCTGCTCGCCAGGAGACAGGCGCTCACAATCAGCAGAACGATGAACGTAGTAGGTTTCATTCTCGGAGCGGGTCTTGCGTGCTCACTCTTCGTGAACGTGTAATATACGAGAACGGAAGGACACGACAACGGGATGCGTGGTATCTGTCGGACTTGCAGCGGCGGCGGTGGGTTTTTATAGAGTTATCGCCTCGCCTTTTACACGCGTTGTGGGCGTTTCCGAAGCGTCACCGCACCTTCTGGCACCTTTTCCACGGAGGGCGAATCTCCCGCGAGAACCTTGCCGCCTGCTTCCATTGTAATCGTGTTCCAGATATCGGCACGTTTATCAGCCACACCATATACGAGCTGGGTTCAGCAACCGAGTAACGTGCAATCCGAACCAATATCGAGAAGAGGAGCACGTGCCGTATGGATTGCGCGTAGCAATGAAGTATAATAAGCTATAAAAGTGGTTCGAATGCGGTTTCAATAGTCAATCAATCAATCAATCAATCCTTATTAGTGAAGTAGTAAGCATAGTAAGAGAATGCATAGTAAGCATAGTAAGAGAATGCAATACAGGTAAATATGCAGAAGGAGGTCCCAAGGTTACAAATCGCAAGCGGGATCTCTCATGTTAATACGGTAGGAAAATGACAAAAACGAAAATATAAACATAAAAAGCAATTTCAACATATTACACGTAACAAAGGCACAGTCAAATATTTCTGTGATTACTAATAAAATCATGAAACACAGAGTTACCAAATGCGCAGCACGTATACGCAGAATAAAAACCTTTTTAGCTTTATTGCACAAATAATGCATAAATAGGCATTAGTTCTTTTATTTCCGATAAGAGTGAATTCCATAATGAAATAGACAAAAACAATACACTCATTTTTCCATAATTATGTATTCTATGCAGCAGGGGGTTATTATAGACTGCAAATCTGGTTCTGTAGGGGTTATATAACAGGAAGGCAGGAAAAATGTCGAATATGAGCATGCGATGAAAAAGCGACCAAAGGTTGCCTCAAGCGTGACCAAAGCAAACAAAAAAAAAACAATAACACCCGGGTACTTCTGCGTTTAAAAGCGAAAGCACGGCGACGGCACTGTTTTTTGAAAGCGTTTATTTTGCTTACAAGAAATTCGCAGGCTTCCTCCTTGTCGCGAAAAGGCTGCGCAGAGTTGTTTTCTCAATGTCTGTATCATCTGAGTCTAAAGACCTCGGTAAGGGCTGCTTATTATCATGTAAGCATATCTACTCATGCGCAGGTTGGAATCGTGCAGACGCCAATGCAACATTTGAGTCCTTTGGCTTCACATTTGAGGTCAGCACATGTTTCCGCCGACGGCAGTTTCGGACAGTGGTACGTTGCGTTGGTAGGTAGGTCCGGACACACAGCGACGTCAGAGTTCGACGCCGGTTTTCCTACCGGAAGAAAAAAGGAAAGAATCACACTGGCATCCCCTGATTAACGCGAGATCTTGGCTTCAAACGTTGTTTTCTGAAGAGATTTCACGTAATAAATAACCTGTGGTCGACAGCGGGACAACATGAGATGTAAACGCAGTTCCACCTTAAACGAATGCTGTCACGAGTGGAACGCATAAATACAGATAGACATCTGTGCCTCAAAACCAAGACACTTGGTTTGTAAATATCTGTTTACGTCATGGCATAAGCGTGGTTTCGTGTTTGGCGGTTAGGAACACTTCGCGCATGAGGTCAGTGCATGACACAGAGCGCTAATGAAACAAATAAGCGGTGGCACACCACCCACTTTAGCAAACGATTTTCTTTCGTATAAGTTATCTTTACCTCTCATGGGACACCTTCGCTAATAATTTACCCTGCATCAGAGTCGGCTGGAATTTTTTCAGGAATAATCTATCGTAGGTCTTTCTTGTAGATAAAGGGGCCTTTAGTTCCCGCCTTAGATCCCCAATTGTTAATATTTTTCTTTCCTTGTCATCATGTTTGTTTTAGCCAAATTTAACCTTCAGAGAAAAACCCTAGCCAACAAACAATAAAGACTGACTCCGATGCAGAAAAAGAAAAAAGAAAAATACGCAGAAAAATAGGTTCTGATATCTCGTGTAGCAACGTAGCGAACAGATAACCCCTTAAGTTTCAAGACCCATATGCCTTGGGCACGTTCACCTTTGACCCGTTTTAGCAGTTGAAGCGGAAGAATGATCACATAAATCGATAGCAGGGCCTAAACGTATAGCTCTCTGGGGGGGCCTGGACATTGAAGGCAAAGGCTGGCGAGCCACTGTAGCCTCTGGGAAAACGCCACTGTCGGTGTTTACGTCCGGCGACGACAGCCCGATAGCCAATAAAGGAGAGCTTCTCGTGCCAACGTTGCTGCAGAAAGCTTGAGGCCTGCTTTTGCTTGCTTATTGCTATTTGCCTCTGCGGACATTTATTTCACTTCAAAAGCAACAAAATCCCCCTGTTGGCATATATCCTATACTGCTCCGGCGAAACTAAAGGAATTGCTGCACTTCTTATTGATATTATAACATATGCAGTCAGAAAACCTGACAAAGAGTAAAGAAGCGACAAACCTTTAAAAAAGAGTTGTCTGGTATTAGAGAACGTAATGCTAAATTAACCAAGCATATGTTAAAATTGGAAATTTAAGGGCTCGTTTTTCTTTGTTAGACACAAAATTTCTCTTTTTCTCAAAGTTCTCATTTTCTCATCAATATTTCTCAAAGTTCTCATTAATATCATGCATATGTTAGTTACAAGCGTCATACCGCAAGGGAGTTTCTTTTTTTTTTTCCTTTTCTTTATTTGCGCGAAGAACTGGATAATGCACGGCCTGACAAGTACTCACATCCTTAAAAAAACATAAATATGCAAGTAGCAAATGACATTGTCAGAGAGGAAGAAGCCGAAATCAGTGATCTCAACGGTGCAGAAATATTTCGTTAACGCAGATGGGTCCGCAAGTTTGCGACGCTTCAAGATTGGGATTACACCGTGACAGCTGATAACCCTCATACCGGTTCGTGGATCACTTACAATATGAGCTCATATCCTTGCTCAGTACGGGAACCACAAGTTCGAGTTCATTGATTGTCATTGCATGGTAAAGGATAATAATATTAATAATAACAATAATTACGTCCCAAAACCACGATATTATTGTGAGGGACACCGTAGTGAAGGACATGATAAATTTAGACCACATGGGCTTCTTTAACGTGCAGCTAAATCTAAGTACACGAGCCTCAAGCATTCTCGCTTCCGTCGAAAATGCGGCCGCCGCGGCCGGGATTCGATCCCACGACCTTCGGGTCAGCAGTCGAGCAGCATAAGCACAAGACCACTATGGCGGGTGCATGGTAAGGGAGATATACAAATCATATACACCATCAGGAGGCCCCAACGTTAGACACTGTCAGTGGGACCTCCTATCATTAGTGGCCACATATGAGTTTTAAAGCAGCAAGAAGAGCGCAACAAAAAAAAACGACAAAAAAAACGTCTCTAATTAAAGATTATGACCAAATAAAAGCACTTAGATATGCGTTAAAGCAGCATTATGCATTATTATCACAATAAGTTCTCAGAAAACGAAACAAGTGTTGGATAATGCACAAAAAGCTGTTTTTCCACAAAAATAGTGATGAAATGCTCGGGACCACCAGTATCGCTTTAAGCTCTCTGTAATCCCTTGCCAGGCACAATGAAAGACGAGCTTTTCCTGCTACCGCCTCAACAATGTACAACAAATCTGAAGTGCTTTTTTTTTTTTTCATTTCATATTGCTTCCTGAGACGGCGGGCTGCATTTCTATTTGAGGCGTCAGCAGCACGTCACGAAAGTTGCGCATAAAAGCAGCAGCAATGTAATCACGTTTGTGCAAGTACCGAGGGATTTGTAGTAAAAACCTCATCAGACTCGTTTTGACCTCCGATATAGTAAAGGTGTAGCTACAACGACAGTTAACAAGAAAAACCGTCTTAAAAAAGAGAAAAATAGAAAACGTTCTTGTGAGATATAAACTTCTATGCATGTTGATGGCCTTTCTAGAGAGCGCGTTGTCCGAAAAAAAAATGAAATCATGGAGCAAAAGAACAACCGTAAGTCAGAAAGAGAAATACAGCATGTACGTCTATTTCTGTCCCATACGGCCAAACATTTTCAACACAGGCTGCAACCATCCCGGAAAATGTGCAGCTGCTGTATGAATACAGCGACGTAGATTGCTCCCACGTGCATTGGCTGGCGAAAATGTTTTGCAGACGAAAACAACTGTCAGGCTCACGCTATCATACAATTTCCATCTAACTTTTTGTTAAAGGTTAACGCTTCAAAACAGGGCTGGAGTTGTGATTCGAGCCGCGCAAAATATGCGGACTCTATTTTCTTTATTCAGTGGATGGAAATGGGAAATGAAAAAAAAACGAAAAACAATCGCTATTACATTTGATCACCATAACTTTTGCTAAAAGGGTATGGATGCCAGCTCGTTAGTCTGAATACATCTTGAAGAAAAAAAATTCACCGACGATTACTATACTCCCTTTTGCGCATTCTGAGCACAGCTACGTGTTAGGGCAACGCCAATTGTGTTTGAAGTTTTCGGTATCCGCAGTTGTAGCAATGCAACACTCGTTACATATTTCCACAGAAACTGCCAGCGCTCGAGTGCTACTGACACCACTCTGTGCATCGCAGGCGTCGCGAACCAAGCTAAACGCCGACAGTCCCGTTACAAGCGAAGCCAGCCGCAGTGCACGTGCCAGCCCTGCATGCGCACGAGCTCCGCACTGAGGGGTCAGCGTGCGTGACGGATGAAGAAAGTGAGCTTAGAGGACAGTGGCTCGTGATGTCGACAGACTCCACGTTCGCTCTCTTTCATCCTGCGTTTGCTCTATCGGTTACGCCGACAACGCCGACGGTGATGGTGCTCAACGCATGCAGGAACGGGAGCCTAAGAGCTGCTTTCTAAAACGGCGTACTTAACAGACGGAAGAGTAAATAACACGTGGGTACGGGCGCTGCCTTTGCGTGTTCTGTGCTAGTTATGTGTTAAGTATATATATATATAAATTAACGCCGCTTCGCACTATTCGCACTAGTGGTGCCAAGCCTGACGGAAGAGCGGAGCTAGGTGGTATTCCTTGTTTCTCTTTATATGTCTTCCTTTCTCTCTTTTTAGGAGCAGAAGCTCCTTAGGCCAACACCCCACCGTCGCCGTTGAAGCTCCCTGGCATGGTGCCAGCTGTGGCGTCTCCCCCTAACGCGGGAGGATAAATGAGCCTTTTGAGCGCTGGAACGCCGATGGCGTCTGCACGATGCGCAAAGCGCGAGAATACGAACGCATGCGAAACGGAGGCAGATTAGTCTCCCTCTCCCTCTTTCTTCATCTCTGCCCTCTCTCCTCAAACCGGCAGCACGAAACCATCGCTTCACCATGTCGTCCACCCAGTGGTTGGTCCGTTGCCTTGACAATGAAACGCCGCGCACGCCGAACGCCGCGTGTGTCCCATTTCTAAGGAGCTTCGCTCATCGGTTGTATTCGTACACGGAACAACTGCTAGTTTTCTCTTTATATATACATATATATATATATATGTATATATATAGAGAGAGAGAGAAAAAGAGAAAAAGGAAGACACATAAAGAGAAACAAGGAATACCACCTAGCTCCACTCTTCCGTCAGGCTTGGCACCACTAGTGCGAATAGTGCGAAGCGGCGTTAATTTTTTTTTTCTTCAAGATGGACTTAGCTAAACTCCAAGCATTCACACAGTTAGGAATGGAAAAGCCATATCTCGTCCACAGAATCCTCCCGCAACAAACCGTATGTGCAGGAAGTGACCGCCAGCTTTACCTTAACATTTATATACGGCAAGCTTAGCTCACGCCTTAGGGAGGAGTGGGCACTGAATACAATCCAAAGTGTTATAACATGTATTTTGTAACAACAGAAAAGGAAGGATTGCGTGTTACAGAGAACGTATGGAAACTCCAGGACAAGCATAACAAATACAAGAACTGACCCTCATGAAATAAATAGTGCGACGCAGTGTCGTAACCAGGGGGGGCGATTTGAGAGGTTCAATGCCCCCCCCCCCCCCCCCGTCGCGAAAAAAAATTCCTGGCTACGCCCCCCAATGTGAGTGATGTATGTACATCTTGGATGCAATTGAGAGGAAAAGTTTTACAACCGGTATAAGGGCTCAAGAAATTAGCACAAGACTACAATTACGTTCTGAAGAGCGCTACTCACTGTAACAATAAACATTAAACTAACCAATTAAACTGAAAGTGCGCGGTTAAACACCACGGACGAAGTCATTTGCTGTCATGGAGAGAAAGAAAAAGCAAGTGAAAACATGGGACCGACAGACAGATGTTTCTTAAAACACGCCAATAAATTTACAGAATGCCGCACTGGTGTATTTTATTAAGTTTTTTTCAGCTGCGGTTGTTCCTACGCAGGTCGAAAAGGACGTTGTACTCATTCATGGTCAATTGAGCATAAAAGGTCGCTGACCCAAGGGATCAGCTTCTATATAATATTTTGTAGCACTGTCATATGAGTGCATATGGGCACTCTAGAATTCGATCACTGCAGAGTTTTATATAGACATAACAATAAAGCAACGCATCTTACTGTGGAACTTCTGGAATGTCGTTATTTGAAGGAGGGAGGGGGGTGGGTGGGAGGACGTGCTTACACCATTCCATTAACCTATAGACAAACGCCTTTCTCAAACTGTTGTCTATTACCAAGGCCCGCGTGTGTGCCATATTGACGGGTGGCACTGCACGCCACTCCTGAGTTATGCGCAGATTAGACTTGCGTCTACCTTTCTATTTCCCGCCACAGTGCGGGCTTTCAATTGATAATAGGCACTTGAGTTTTCTATTTCTGTTCTCCTGTATCCGTCCTCATCACGCCTAACCTTTCCAACGATGAGTCAGCATTCGTATCTTCCTTCTGCTTCTTCTTTATTCTTTTTTTTACGGCGATGCTTATTACATGCTTATTAGCCTTAATCGTTTTCTTATTTGCCTGTTTTCTCCAGCGCCTGCAGCAGGAACGTTGGAGTGATTTGGTTGTGAATTCCTGGAATAAATTGAAACCTCTGTGCCACAGTCTATCAATCATGATATTCTTGGTTTTCCTTCCTTCTTTCAATTTTTTTTCTGGCAGCTAGTTTAGAGAACATGCTCTGGCGATGCCCATCGTTACTGGGCCGCGATGAAGCCAACTGAGCCAAGTTGTCCTCCGCCATCAGAATCCGCAACAATGGGGATCAGCGTTGAGCCGTCCAGAGTGCCCACGATGCGGCGGTCAGGCTCAGCCTGCCCGTCCCAACGTGGGAGAAGCCCCCTGCGTGCTAGTCGTGTCTTTCAGGACTCTAAATGAAGTTTGACAAACCAACCAACGAACCAAACAAACTTTAACTTAGTGTGTGGGTGCTGCAGAAGAAAAAAAAACTGCGCCTTCGTTAGCGTGGCTCACGCCACTATTGCTGCAGTGATGGGCTGAGGCGACGTCACGCTGGTTACTTGAAAACCAACACGGACGGGAACAAGCTTAAGTTAAGACATTGGGGAAATGGCAAAAGTCACAGCAGGAACGTGGAGATATAGACGTTTACTTCCATTTCGCTGCCCGAAGACACTACATCAAGATTCAAGATTTTTTTTTCTATAGAGGATTGACGTTGGTTCAGCACGTTTGCCCGCGATTGTAAGCTCCAACCAATACCAGATGAAGCCATGCAATGCTTACTGCGTTACATTATCAAGCAAGATATCGTGCCACCGTTTCCCATTATGGGCGAAACAGCAGTAGTTTCTTAGCTAATCTGATTAGCTATACAGATTAACGAATATTTGATAGAGCAGGGGTCAGCAGCGGGATATCTAGCGGGAACGGGTCTAAACACTACCAGTGCCTGACTTAAAACGATGCAGACTAATAACAAGCGTTTTGGTCGATCTTTATTCAGTCCTTTTTATCATTACCGTGGCGCCGAGCAGAGATACTCGGGATAATAGTTGGGAACTTCTTCCTACATGCGAACAAACAAGGCCAACCGATATCTTAAAACTAGACCACAACAAATGCGCCCTGCTAATGTTAAGCGCTTTGGTTTTCATAACTTTTGATAGCGCTCTCGCGATCATAACCTAACGACAGCGCTGCTCGCATAGCGTCAAGGAAGTCACAGCGGAATACGCAAAAACATAAAGACTACATTACTCTGGATCTTCTTTTGTATCCCCCTACTGGACCGACGACATGTTTTCGACATCGCTTATGGTGCCATTCGAAGATGTCAGAGTCTACATTATCTTGAAAATGATCCTACCGCTGCTCGATCTGTGCTCTGCTGAGCGAAAAGGCAAAAGCCAAATGAGAGCTCAAGGGACGAGTATGATAGCTTATCACCACGCGCTTGAAATACACGGACAACACAGAAATGTAAAAATTGACAAAAAACGTAAGCGCTGAAAACGTAAGTGCTTGCGTTTCTTGTCTATTCTCTTGGACCTTCTTTTTCATGTGCGCTGCCATAAGCTATCATGACTAACCAGCTAGCACATCAGTTTGTGTTGAACAAGAATGCGAATAGTATACGATCATACTCCGGTCTATATATCGATAGACACCGCATGAAAGTGCACACTGTCGACGGTAAACAGAGCAGCTGGTTACGTAGGTCTCGTCAAAAGCGGATCTTTAAGTTTGTAGCAATTTTTGTCCCGATATAACCAGAAAAAGAGAACACTGAAGGACACAGGATAGCCGTCATTTTCCTAGTTACTTAATTTACGCAGGTAGATGGTACCTTTACATAAAGAAATGCTTTGTGTGTATACGTACAGATAGTAGCAAGGTCAGATAACATAACATGGCTGTTCAGTAGCCGTAGTGAGCACTATCTGACATGTTCGCATTGAGTTCACCAAGCATGGTTAATCGATCGATCAATACTTTAAGCAGGGCAGGTAAATTCTTAACACGAAAGTGTTTTATGCCGAAGTCAACCAAGACTTCAGTGACGTATTTATGTCACGGTAATGACGTCGAAAAAATGCACATGATCAGACGGCAAAGAAAGAAAGTTCCGTCAACGGGAATCGTACCCACGATCTCTGGGTCCCCGACAACTACTGCCGCGCACGCTATCCGCTGCGCCACGGTCGCTCACGCCGGTGGCTTTACAAACGCGCTTTTTATATCTACCACTTTTCTCTCGCAGTGCTCTTGTTCCGCGGGGCCTTGTCCGGTGTCTGGTAGCGGCAACGTGAAGTAATGCAGCATGATCGTGGCTCTGCGATTAACTCCTGCAACGCGTCGTTGCTATGCGTCCGTCCCATACGGTGCGTTTGCAATTTTGTCAACACCGAGAGGTAGCGACTTAACCCAAGTCTCAGTCTCGCTCATAGCATTGATCCATATTAAAAATAGCTGTGCGACGCGCGCCTCCTTCGCCTGACTTCAACACCGCGTTCGGACGCTTAAACTCGCCCCGAGAAAAATCACGGTTGGGCTAAAGCGGAGAAAGGAGGTGCGTTGCGTTTCTCTCTTGTCCGGCCGTGGTGTTTTAGAGCTCTTTACCAGTCCGCGGGACGGCGGCCTTAGCCGATGTTTTGCGTTCAGTCAACGACGCTCTTCTGGCTGTCGCACCGCTTTCTCTCAACGTGTACTACTACAGCTACCACAAAGGTTTGGTTAACCATTGAGCATGGATGTTAATCGTCGGGATGGAGATGTGCCACCAAGCGTCAACGTGGGTGCATCCGCGTTAAACGGTGCTATAGCTACCAAACACCAATAAATATTGTGCAATTTCTCTTATATCAATGTACAGTAAACAATCAAATACTTCTGTAAGGACACGATAACCTGCGATACATTAGTGGTGCAGGTGAGCACCCTAGCCCTTCTCACATTCTGTAAGGACACGTTTTACTTTCGTGTTATACCGATTCCTATGAAGAAGGGATCAACCAAGTTTTATTATTTATCGCTCACTTGAAAAACAGTGTACTGAGTCGGCCGCTTGCATATAGTTATTTCAATAATATGAATACCGTATTACGCGTCGCATGACATTGGGATATTACTGCTGTTGGCACACGTGCAAAATACTGGCAGCTGGAAAGGAGAAAATACAAAGGTGAACAAGTGCAATGTTTTAATTTACCATAATCTCAACTAACTGGTTTGCTATAGTGTAAGAGGTTGCTGACATTGACACAGCAAGCGGAATGACAATAGCGCAAATGTTAGTATTTCTACTTGTGCTCCGTCACTATAAACCATGCAGCATTTACGTTGCGCTCGGTAGGATACAGAATAATTACGAATGGAAAACGTTTATGGGCGTGACAAAAATTTTCTTTAAAAAAAAACGCGGCATACACTCTGCAAATGATGGTTTATTGTTCGCGCCTTATAGATACGCATTACGAATTTTTACCATCTACACATTTAAGGTGGTTGCAGCTGTCCCTGCAGCAGATTTTTCCCTGGCTTTCACACTTTAGGTCTGCACATGTTTGGTTGGCGATGATGTACAGAGGGCATGCCATGGCTGCAGTGGTCGGGGCGACAGGGCAGTTTGGCGGGGCCTCTTCCGTTCCTGGTTATTGAAGAACGTTGAAATAAATATGTGAGCGTGTGTATCGGAGAAAAGATAGGGTTCCACGCTAATCTTACTAAATATAAACTAATGAGATTGTTTCGCTACATACTTACAAACGGAAACTCGCTGATCCCCGCAGCATTTTGACCGACAGTGCTGACGCTATTCGTACACTTTATTTTTGGGGACATTCATGCAGTTGCGTTCATTTTTCATGCCTCTCTAATTACCGATGTTCGTGCATATTCAAACCGAGGCCACAGTCACATGGGGATATTGGCAGTGACGAGCGCGTGTTGCATTAACTCTACAAGTGAACAAATGCAATTAGACCCACGTGAAGGCCATTTTAAACAACTTTCCTGGCTGCTGCAAATAAATTCAAGGCATAACTGTGCGTAGAGGACTGCATGACGCAGTAAGCACCTGGCAGCTGTGTAATTTTGGCATTGGCCAAAGTAATCATCTCTATATGAGAAACAATGCATAGTTCAGTGCTATTTGACGCCGCGGTTGTAGTCTACAACCTGTATATCTATAAGCGCGCACGAGGGGGGGAGCCCCCCTACCCCCAACCCCCCCAATCACCTAAAGGGGAGGCCCAAATTTTCCCCGTATCGTTACTTAGTCAAACCTCTCCCCTTTTTGTTAGAGAGTACGCAGGCTTTTTGGCGATAATGGCGGCACCCGATGTCGCATTCCAGGAACTGTTTCCTTTCCCATCTTTACCCCGGGAAACACTGGGACGCAAGTCATCGCTTCGTTTTCCTTTTTTCATCGACTTATGAATCGTGTTGTCTACCGCACTCGACCAACGGCAAGGATGGAGGGGGAGCTTTAATGGAACTTTGTCCCCATGATGGGCAACCCTGAGCACGCCTATGTGTATATGGTGTATATGGCGTTCATAACTTCACGCAGAAGAAGCGATTGTTATATCTGTTGAGAAAAAGTGCTTTAAAAGATGCATATCTTTCTAGTCTCACTGACGAGACAGATGTCCATCTTGGATGTCCAGTTCGTACGGATGCATGGATTAAAGAAAGGCGCGACGATGCAGGCGAAAAGACTCTTAATCACACGAACATATTAATAGTGTGATTAATAGTCTTTTCGTCTGCTTTGTCGCGCCGTTCTAAATCTGTCTGGTCCTAGTTATAATTTTCGTCATCGAAGTTTGCCGCTCTGGAGCACATCTCTCCAGTGCAGTGAGCGTTCCACGACAAATTTATAACGAAAGTATGAGTTGATATTCCAAGTAGCAGGAAATGCGACGTAGTCTTGCTGACACCTGACCAAAGCTAACGCGAACGATCAAAATATTCCAGAGGAGTACAAGACGTTAGGAACGCGGGCATCAAGGCAGTGCATCTTAACGCGCTCTAAGGAATGGCGCGTACGTCGAAGAAGTGGTGTCATCTTACCTCGCCTCGATCTGGCCTTTAGCTCCATTCCCAAAGACATGTGAGCAAAAAGGCTCACCAGAACAAAGACCACGAATATGGACATTGCAGTCGAGATTCGTAGCGACATGTGCGATAGACGGTTCGGTGGACGCACGCACAGTGTTTCCTACGGACAGTGTTCAGAAAATAGAGCACTTATATGTCCATTTTTAATCCTAACGCAACTGCGTATTTCCTGCTTCGGTGCCACGACCTTAAAAAAAACACAAAAAAATAAGCTCGTAGATCAACAGCAAGCCACGTGTTTCAATGTACAGGTGTGCGTCGTCCTATGAAATACTCTCTTCGTTGGTGAAAAACAGAAACCCGGAAAATGAAACACGAATAGCCGTTTTTCTGCTGCTTTCTACTTCAGCTTATCCTGGATCACTGTACTGCAAGAAAAGTTAATTGTACACTCTTTTAATGACTGAAACGTTTATTACGGCAAACAACGCTGACCTTTCCGAAACGACGCTTCATGAACCGTTACTTGTCGTTCGGCTTTTCTTTTTTTTTATTGTGATAGAAACTATATGGGCACCCTTGACGGGTTTTTGCCATCGCCGTCGCCGTTATGTTCAGTATAAAGTCCGAATCGATAACATCCTCACGCGCGTCGTATGTTTGACCCGTAAGTAAAAGCGCGCGAGGGGGGGGGCCGATGAACGCTGCTGAATCAGAAATGAAAGTAAAAGCGCGCGAGGGGGGGGGCGATGAACGCTGCTGAATCAGAAATGAAGTGAGCCGGCCGATTTCCGTCGCACGGAAGGCGCATGCGATAACATCACCCCGCGTGCGAGGCCTGACGATGATTGCAGCTCAAGAAGAGAGGAAACTCCCCGCCCATCTTGAAGGAGCATGTAGGCGCTGGAAAACGGAGAGGGGAGGGGGGGGGGGGCTGTGTCGCTCTAGCAGCTCCTGTGAACTTTTATTATAAGGGCGCGGGCGCGGTCGCTGGCACGCGCGATATCTCGGCAGGCATCAGCAAACGCCTCGTATACACTTCTGCGTGATGTGCTCTCAACGCGAAGAGACTGGATGAAAACCGCTTCTCTTCCTGGAGCGGCCGTATTCTCTTACACCAGCGTTCTGCAGAGTTAAGCGAGATCGGATCCAAAAGAGTTAGCTGTCAGCGTTACTTCGTATAACATTACAATTCGTTGCTATCGCAACCACTTCTTCATTCTCGTGGTGAAACTGCGATTTTATGCAATCACCCCGCCCAAAATCGCGCAACCATTGTTGACACCATGCGCAGGAGTATACATAGCCACCGAAAAAGCGTCCTTGACACAGCGCGCGGTAACGAGCGGCTACGCACCATTTCCAGCTAGTGTGCCGTTAGTACTAGGTTATGTAAGTCTCATACGCAAGGTGGTATCTGAAAACGTGTAGTACCATGGTAGAACTGCGTAAAACTGCATGCACGCCACGTAATTATATTTACTGTGTTTCCACGGTATCATGTATTTACGGACATAAGCAAACCAATACCTCAATCGCTGACGCGCGGCTATCTCGGCAGGCATCAGGAAACGGGATGTATACCCATCTACGCGCTGTGCTCTCAACGCAAAGCGACTGCACGAAAACCACTTCTCCTTCCTGGAGCGGCCGTATTCTCTTGCAACAGCGTTTTGTAGAGTTACGCGAGGTCGTATACAAAAGAGTTAGTTGGTAACCTTACTTCATGTACATGGTTCTTTAACAACAGCGTAAAGGACGAGACCAAGAAAGAAAGAGACACAAACGACTTTGTACTTACAACTGAGTTTATTGAAAGAAAGATTCTAGCTTTTAAAGCTAGATAACAGGCATATGAGCGCATGCTCATTTTCAGACACTCTGGTAAGTACATAGAAGCACAAAAAAAAAGACATGTCTCCCACATGCACGTGCGCGAAATTCCGACGTTATCCCTGATTTGGCAGGCCGATCTCTTTATTAGACAAGGCCTACAGAAGGCTAGCTAACACATTTCCTTCCTATTCTCGAAATGTGTGGAAGGCTTCCGCCACTTCTCCAGTACAAGAATCTTCATGCAGAAACAGAATCCCCGTGTCAACGAAGAATGGTGTACCGCCACATTCAAAGCAGCGTTTTGCCAGGTCAGTTAATTTCTTTGCTAGTGAATTCTGGTGCTCAAGCAGTCTCACATTTAACACACTTACCTGCCTTTACTATATACGCACTGCCGCATGACAAAGGGATATGGTGTACTACGCCACTTTTACAGCGAACAAGCTTGTTTTGATGTTTTATTTTACAGCTTTCCCTCCTACCCATTCCATCATGTTTTCTTTGCAAACTCGGTGTGCGACATCAGCGCTACTTCTCGCTGTGCTTTATCGACTTCCTGCTTGTTACGGCAGTTGAGATACGCGTACAATGCAGCGAGTTCCGTCACGGTTGTTTCTCCCATCAGATGTAGCCACGCAGCGCCGGTGAAGCGAATGGGGGAGAGACATCCGCTCGCTCGGTGAGGTAGTGACGCCCACTCTTGCACGGCGCCGGAGTCAGTGGCAGGTTTCCGAAACATCCTTAGAGAGTTTCAGTTAATTATTGCGATTACATCTCTGTTGTTTTTGTTAGCTATAATATTTTAGACCTCTTTCCTGTATTTTGAACCCGGTTTTGAGGATTCCTAGCCTTGTTATGACTAGTGGTGCCAAGTCAGAAGCAAGAGCGGAGTTGGGTGGCCTTCCGTGTTCCTCGTTATTTTTATTTATCATTCTGTCAGTCTCTTGTATCATTCTTGTACTTGTTTCGTTCTATGTATTTCTCTTTCTCTCTCTCTCTCTCTCTCTCTCTATATATATATATATATATATATATATATATATATATATATATATATATATATATATATATATATATATATATATATATATATATATATATCGATTTCTTTCACTTGTTTCACGTGCTCCACTTCGCCGTGCAGTGTTTAAGATGTACTCGGTTAGTGGGGCTTGCTCGATTCCTGTGGCGCATACCCACCTTGGAAGTTTGGCATGACGGAGCAGAAGTTACCGATAGCTTGAAACAGCGTCACTCTTAAAAGAAAGATTAGGCAGGGAGGACATTCACACACACACACATCCTACTACGACCTTTACTGTCATGTACGCAGAGAATGTGGCTGCAGCGTCTGTCTTCTACGGGCGCTTAACGCACTGCAGATGGTTGCAACTGTCCCGACAGCAGATTTCCTCCTGACTCTGGCAATCCAGGTCACTGCATGTCCGCGTGTCGTAGTACAAAGTACACATCATGCCTGGCTTGAGGGTAGCTGGGGGGACAATCCGGTGATGTTCCACCTTCATCTGAGTATAAAAATAATAATGAAATAAAAGAAAGAGAATGACTCGGCGTAAGAACAGCCGTTTTGTGATTGAGTCATATACATAATAAAAAAACCGATTACGTCTGTGTAAGCATTATTCAACAGGTAAATAGTGAGTTGCTGCCCCTATGAGATCACCATCATCGTGATAATAATCATTACTATAAACGTCATAATCATCACTCCCAGCCTATTTTATGTCCACTGAAGGACGAAGGCGTCTTCATATGATGTATTATTTACCCTATCTCACCATCATTTTTTTTTACGTTGATATGGCCAATTCAAGACGGAATTCATCCCAGCTGTCTCGAGCTGCCTCATTCTTCCGCTAGTTCATTGCAATTTTTGCCTAAAAATTATCTCATTTCGTCGCACCACCCATCCGCTTTTGTTTCCTTTGCGCCAAGACTAGTTATGATACACCATCAGTAGTGTGGCTTACAGGTAGAGCATCGGGTTTCTATGCTCAGCGATAGATACAGTGACCAAATGAAGGGCGTTAAGGCACAGCTGTCGTGTCCTATATGCTCAAGCCGTATCCCAAACGATAAGAAAATTTGCTGGACGTGTCGGTCCAGAAGCAGCGTGTTTTAAGCAGATAACCAACTGGCAATATTGCGCAAAATGACGACCGGCGGGGCTAATTGGTGGCTGTTTATACTTCCTTCTCGCGCTATGTACCAAAAGACAGGGACATTTAGATCACCGATGCTTACGCAAGCCAATCACGTGATAACTTTCAGCGTCGGCATAAGCTTAATGTGTTAATGACATTTTCCCATTCCTCCGCGACATTTGGTGCGGAAATTAGGATTTCATTCATTTTTGTTGTACATACAGGATAGCACAGACGCTTATCTTATCCTGCAAGTAAAGATTTATGGAACATCTTATCATTCATTATTAATTTTGAAGTACAACAAAGCCAGAATTGACAAATATTTTAACACCGGAGAGCAGAGAGAGCTGCACGATGACTTATCGCTACTCAGTGTTTTGCCTGAAAAGATGATTACTCGTCTCTATCTAAGATTATTTAGTCATCAGCTGTCATGGAATAAGTGCTTATTATTCGTGATAAAAAAAACGCAACCGTTATTTGGCTGGAGGTTCCAAAGAATACGAATATAGTGATGTTGCATCTACTTGGAATGCTGTCATGGTAGTGTGGGATTGATAATTCATGCTCAAATGACTTCGGGTACAGAATTACAGGCATTACGGAATACAGAAACTGGAAACTACAACGTGTACAAGATGTTATTTAGAAAGCACATCAATGAAAATGCTACGTCATCCACCTTACAACTTGCGGGCTTCCGCACAACTAACTTTACGTGCTACGAAAGCTCTATTGGATATATTAGATTAGAAGATTATCTCCGTTTACAACACCCGCGAAGGCAAACCTATCAACGACTACGAGCTTTCAACCCATCGAAATACACCCGCGGAGGAAATAATTGGTCGGCTTCCTTACCTCGTTTAGTTCTGGATTTCGAGTTCACTTCAAGAGATTCCAGTGCCGGGAGACAAGTCAGTGCCAGGAGCAGCAATACGTACGCTGAAGCTACTGTGCGCGGTTTAGACATAATAGCGAAGTATACGGCCAGAGCGGAAAGTAACTTCGCGCTACAACGGCGGAACCACTCGTCCTGATTGTCCCACAGAGCAGCTGTTTAAATCGGTAACGTTCGCGCCATGACGTCACCGTCATAATACAGCGCTCTCGGTGAGCTACAGATTTCCGCTGTCACAATAACTGAGAGGGCTACACTGCACCTGTTTTTTTCCGTGTTACTCGATTCTTGGTAGTTGTCCAATGACGCCAGTTACATTACAAAAATTAGCGTACTTTGTGCTGCAGTGAGTGACATAATAAATTACTTTTGAGGGCCTGGTAATTTAGTAATGTAATGAATTACTTCAAGCGAGTAATTAAAAAAATACTCATTACCTTCCCAATTACCTTCTGACTGAAACATGTCCGCTTCTCTTATGGCATGAAAAATTGAACAGAAAAAGGAAAGAAAAATAAAAAAGACAAGTTATACTGAGTGTCAAAGCTCAAGCTTGAGAAGTTTAACAAAGAGCGCCAAGATTTCAATGTACATGTGCTGAAAATATAGTGTACATGAGTTGTGCATGAATGATGAACATTCGTTAAGATGGTTTCGAAGTAATTTCATTACTTTTCAAAAGTAATGGTAACGTAATGTTACTACTTTAAGCCAGCTGTAATTTGTAATGTAATTTAATCATGTTTTCAAGAATGTTAGAAAAGCGATCAGTAATGTAATTGAATTACTTTTTAGGACTTACTTTGTCATCTCTTATTCCATTCATTACAGGAAAGTTGCCCTTGGCAGCACAGCGGCATTCCTCTTTATCACGGCACTCTAACCGAACGAAGCTATATATAAGGTCGTAATAAGATAACGTCAAAAAGCATGCTTAAGGCCGTGGGAGTGGTCTTATCTCATCCCGCAATACTATGCAAACGATGTGCTGGTGTTTCGTTAGTATTGCTCTGCTATGATATAACACAGAAAAATTTTAAATGCGAAGCATTTCTTAGCAAACGTAAGACACTTTGAGCGTTTCTATCGACGTATCTATCTATCTATCTAGCCGCCAAAGTGTGGTTGCTCTCGTGATCGCCTCCTTAACTTGGTGTACACCGAAATTGGCATGTGAGAGTAAGAGGGTTTTACGAATATGACTGTCTGGGCATGACATAAATAACGTGAATAACCTGACGTGTACGTTGTCAAACAATTTCCTACAGACACGTGTGGCACACACCAGTATACCACGGGCCACGGTATGCGGGTATGCGCCATTGCTAATTGTTTATATCTACCCAGGAACTGCGAGAACAAACGTTGGTAAATTAAACGCGAGAGCGTTAAGAAAAACCGAGATCACTGGCGTTGACCCGACGAATGCCAAGAATAAAAACAGGATCCCAGCAGGAATCGAACCCAGGCATTCTGCGTGGCAATTACGCACTCTACTACAGAGCCACGCAAGGTCTTGATAATGCTTTGGAAAAAGACCCTATGCAAGCGTAACGTCGGAGCAACGTCAATTGTGGTAGCAGTGCTGGCTATCTAACTTCATAACAAAGAAATAAACATTACATATGTACTCCTATGATAAAGACGTCATGTCGGGTTAACGTCAATTGTGGTTCTAGTGTTGGCTCCCATTTTATAGCATTCTAATAAACATTAAATCGGAATTACTATGATTCAACAAGGTCTATTCAAGCGTTGATCGATCCCGGAGGAATGCACCAATGAAATGTACGTATGATACTGACATCATTGCACCGTAAAGTGCCCTTCGTTTCGATAATACTGACCTCTGGGCTCTGACGTGAGTGCTGACGTTACGTCAGTCCATAAGTTGTCCTTTAAAAGCCCGTGTAGTCGACGTTCCTGGTAGGCCCACGATGTGGACACAACTACAACACTACCAAAAACACGGTCGATCCACCTCTTAACACTTGGCTCAAAGCGAAATATTGCAGCATAGAGAATTACTCGCCGACTGCTTCGCATGAAACCGATTGCCACAAACCGAGGGATCTGCCGAATTTTTGTACCTGTGTTCTTATACAGCCACGGGTACAATTCGTGGAGGCCAAGTGCAAGCAAATCACTTTTAGCAGATTCCGTATTTGCTTTATACTTGCTTCATTTGATGAACAAAACTAGCCACCGAAAGAAACAAAGATTAGCCACGATGCCCATTTGTTGAGAAACAGTTAAGAGAGAGAGAGAAATGAAGAAGAGGAAAGGCAGGGAGGTTAACCAGACGAGCGTCCGGTTTGCTACCCTGCACCGGGGATAAGGGAATGGGGATTAAAAAGAGAAAGAGAGAGAGAAGGAGAGCACTGCACGCACAAAGGAGTACAGTCATGAAATTGGCCAAAGTGCGTTGGCGGGCTAGTTGGTTGTTCATGCTAAGTTTCTACAGCGCGACTGGACGCGGACGGAGAGGAACACGCAAACACACACACAGCGCTGTGTGTGTGTTTGCGTGTTCCTCTCCGTCCGCGTCCAGTCGCGCTGTAGAAACTTAGAGTACAGTCAGTCACTGAGGCCGGAGCTTCTCTGACCTACATGATTGTTAAAGAGTATAACCCCTTCAGGCGCAGCGTCTACATATGTGGACGCCACTTGTTTTTGCCTGTTCCTCGGACTAGTGGGAAAGAAATGGCATAAACATTGCGCATAGGAATAAATTAACATTCTGCATAGTCATCGCGTCTTGACTTGATCCCAATGTGCTCCATAAGGCTGCAGCCGATCACTTTGATGAAGGCAGTACGATGTATGATGGGTCACTGGACGTGCGGCGTTCCCGGAACAACTTCATAAGTATTATTTTTCTTTGCTCAAAATGAACACAGCCACAAATGAACGGCGTGTGCATCTTGAGCCGAATATTACCTTCTTTTTGTGTCAAAAATCGAACATGACTTGCTGCAGAATAATTAAATATTTAATAATACGCTAATTAGGATTAATTAGCACAGCTCGCGAAAAACAACGTATTTCTTAATTTTTTTTTCTCGGAATGTAATAACGAGTGCGTTAGAATTATGTTGTGTGGAATTTAGAGATTTCCGGACAGGGAATCATAATGTGCGCCTGAAGGGGATAATACAAGACTTTGTTTCATCTATGTGGCTATACCTTCAAGTGTATATTGTTGCACGTTTTTCGCATAAATATATATATACCTAATTATAGGCACTCGTAAAGTCTTGCATATAGGGTGCAGGATAACTCAAAATGAGCAAACCCATTGTTTGCGAACTTTCTAGAGAGTCGACGGTGTGACTGGTGCCACACAGCTTTCGCATCATAAAGCGCTATAATCAGGTTATGCCTTCATTTTATTTTTTTATTTTTTTTGAACGCCTGCATGCAAAGTCATGTGAGGATGTGTCACATGCCAGCCGTTATACACCAGAAGAACATAACCTAGTTTCGCATACGATATTATACGTTGGATAAGTAACCTCCTTCAACTAATCGACCACAAAAAAAAATCCTTTATCTCTCCCTCAGCTCAGCTTTTGCTGACAACTCATCATAACCACAACATCAAGAGAAAGTAGCGCTAAGAATACCTCAATGCACGCCCTTCAAACTTTCACTTCTCATTGTTTATTTAAACTCTCCAGTCCCAACGAGTGAACGTCAGGGCTGCGCGGGAATCGGCTTTCATACGTTTCTAGATCAGTCTGAAAAATTCGCGAATTTTTACATTATGTTCAGCATTGTGACGCTTCCTCGTGATGAGATCTAGGCGATGAGCTTGCCGACCCTAAAAGTAGAAATCTAATTCCGCTGCGACGAAGAAAGAAATAAAGGACAGTCGGCCCTGTACCTTTTTCAATCACGAATTTTCTTTCCTCTTTCTTGATTTTTTTTTTATTAAACTTGAAGAGCCGAGTGCCGACACTTGGAGATTTCGTCTCCGTTAACAACCACCACATCGTGAGTTTTTTTTTGTGTGTGTGTGCTTTTATTACGTTTCTTATTAGGAGCATGCGCACTCTGATCACGTCGCGCGTAGTAGCTGTTTCGAAGCTCCGAATGGGAGTGCACTCATACACAGCGCAAGTAGCCGCATTTGTCCGGGCAGCAAACTTTTCCTTCCTTCTGGCAACCAAGGACGTCGCACGTCGTTTCCGATTCGTTGTCCGTGCACTCTTCATCAGGTGCCGAGCCCAGGTACGGGCACAACCCCGAGTGGTGGGCAGTGGTCTCTATACGAGGTGAAACGACATTTTATTTATTTATTCTCATTACCTTACAGGCCCCAGAGAAGCACTGAGTAGGGGGTTTTACAAAAAAATGGCAATAAATAAAGCGTAATATAAAGTACCTTGAAGGAGCGACAAAGAAAATTGTACATTGGAAGGGGAAAAACAAACACTATAAGCAAATGCGGTAGAATACACAACGCGATAGAAAAAAAAAACATCGTTATAAAAGTCAAGAGAGTACATAAACTTGCAATTGCTCACGAAATATTTATTTATTCACAAAGTACTGTGAATGACAACGTTTAGGAAGATTTTATTTTTGTTTTCTCGGAAAATAGATCGCGTCTGACTTGCAATACTAATCAATTACCGTCTTCCCGTCACTGAGTATGTTTACAGCGGCGAAGATTCATGCGCCGCTTTCCAGAATTCTCCTGTAAGGTCTATGCGATCAAACCTCTGAATTCAGATTAAAAGGTTTAGTTTTCTTTACAAAAAATTATGTTTGATTTTTTTGTTTATTTTTATGCTTTCATTTATTCGTTCGCTTCCGCGAAATTTTTTTTTTCATTTCATTCCCTTTGATTCTAGACTTCTTACTGTCAAATTTTCCTCGTTTTCTTGTTTTTATTTCTTGTTTTAGTTCATTTCATTACATCATATAATTACGAATTATCCCATTCTTGGCCAATCCCCAGAAAGTGTGTGTGTGGCATTCACGTCAGAGGTCTGTACCTTCGCCTAAAACGCGGAGCGGTTAGCCAGAGGGGGCGTATCTGTCACCGGCTCTTCGACCTTGTAGTGAAGTGGCAGAGGGTAACACAGGAAGGTTGGGGAGTGTGCGGAGTGATGATGAAGTAATGCACTGAGACAATTACTTGCCCGATAACGCGATTGATCAATGTTATTCCGCGAAGTTCTATCGAATGTAAAGCGCACTTGCCAAGTGTGCAGTGGCACGCGTATGCAATTTCTAGATAAATTCGTTGCTCCATCATTTGCTGCTATATCTGCGACATTATTGCCAATCCGCTATGCCAGAAGTTAAATGACATTCAGAACGCGCTCCCTAGATAGTACGTATTGGAAAAGCGGGCTATTTAGTGTTTCATCCCGCAGCACTGGCTCGTTGGTCAAAGGGTTTCCCTGCTGGCCACGAGGGCGTGAGTTCCATTCCCAGCATGATGATGACAGTGTAATGCCAAACCACTAGTGTGCTTTAATTTACGGACGAGTTAAAAAAAGTGTCCAGAGCCGCCCACATAAGCCGTTATACTCATTGCTCAGTGCAGCTCTAGGAGGTCTAACTCAAATTAACGAGTTTCAGGGAGTCAAAGCTTCCTATAGGAGCGGTAATAGGAATTAGTGTGATTATAACATATCAGGTCGCAGTATGCAGCGTCACTATCGCATACTAAAACTCTCTCCAAGAGGTGTAACCTCTGCGCTGCCGCCGCTACGCCAACAAGAAAAGCTTTTTACACTGATGCCCACGAAGAAACACTGTCATGTGGTGTCCCGGACTAGGGACGCCGACCATGTAGCGGGGTCATGCTTTGGCCCCCCAAACTCTCTCTCTTTTTTTCACAATAAATGTTTTCATCTCTCTCTGTCCGGTAGGGATCCCGTAACGGTAAGTCGGGTAAAATTATTTTACGCCACAAAGCAGCGTCAACTTACGACTGACGCACTCCAATTGTCCGCAGCTGTTCTCAACGCAAACGGAGCCCATCAACTCGCACTCTTCGGGAATGCACGTCGTGTTGCCGCACTCTTCGTCCAGTCTGTCTCCCTCGGGTGCGGCCGAACATCTCAGGACTACGAGCAGGACAACCAGGGGCCTCGAAAGTTGACCGACTTCCATCTCTGATTGCAACGGCGGTTGCTTACCGAGTAACCCCCAATTCTGAACTGGACTTCGCTGGTCGACGGCTACGCAACTTCGTACAAACTACCTCGGGCTGGCCACTGAATGCCAACGAAGCCGACTCTCGTGTTTTGCCACGAACAGGAAATTAATCCGGAAACGACGCCACGCCTCGGACCACGGCTTCTTCCAAAAGCGAACGCGGCGTACACGAGCTCCACGTCACGGTTGCAGACCCGTGTTTAACGTCCGTAAATGTGCACGATTTTGAGGAAGCAAGAACGTCAGCCTGTAGCTTGAGCGGCCTGAAAACTCGGTGTCATTCACGAAACGTCAATCATGGCGTTAAGGATACCGAATGTCTCGTATCTTTAGGCCCGCGCATGTGCACACATCAAGTATACCTACGCAGCGTATAAACGACAGCAAGGCGTGTCGTCTGCAAAGAAATAAGCTTAAAGCAGTAGTAATCAGAATAATAAAGGCGTGCATGGCTTTGTTACGCTAATAACCTCATTATCAAGTTCGATGCAATTAGGTCCCACTGGCTATGACAAATTTATTTCAGTCTATACATTGCAAAGCACCATCACCTTCTGCAGGATTCAGGGGACTTTGGAGGCGAAATAAGGAGCGAAAGTATCTGCTAACTCGATTTAACCATCAAAACGACGACGTGCGGGCATTAACAACATGTAAGTAGCGCAACGATACAGCACAACAGAAAGGAAGGCGAGCGCACTTGCGTAATGCCCACCTGTGTTGTCTGTGAACACAGACTCAACAGGTGGGCAACTTGTCGCACCTGTGTTCACAGGCAACACGGGTGGGCCTTACGCAAGTACGGAAGTTAGTGCTAAATATTTTTATGTTGTTTCTTTAATTTGCAGAGGGTACGCGAAAATTAATGACAGGGGGGCGGCGCCATCTAAAATGTTCTGCCACATCTTACCGTGATACCATAGATGTTGACGACGTCGTAGACGCACGGGAAATTTTTACAGTGAGGCTGCTAGCCTCTAGTTGGTTGACATTTTTAGTGGCGTGCTGCTCACACAAAAATTGTGGGCCGACCACGCAAGCGTGTACTACAAGGAAGCGGGAAGCCTTCAGTGTGTTTGATCTCCAGTAGGCATCACATGATGTCATCAGATGTGGTCATCACGTGGGTTTGACGTCATAGCATGATATCGTCGGATGACGATGAGGTCATAACGTAACTTAAGATTTCGTAATTACCACATCGTATTTCTTTTTTTTTCTTATGCTAAATGATTATTATGAAATTAACAAAAATGTGTGTCTGCTTTTAAACTAAATTTATTTAGCTATTCCCATCTTTTTTCTGTTTCTTTTGATCCAGCCTTAATTGAGGTGTAATGAAAGCCTATGACGATTTACACAAACGAGCAAGTTAGTTCACAAAATCGTGCGCACGCATTTTGAAAGACCACTACTCTGTGCGTCTATTGACAGCTACTCTAAACGCTGTTTTGAACTTCATACTAGAAAAAAAAAGAAGATCACGTTTTCTTGCGTACAGGGAAGTCACGAAGCTCTTTTACGAGTTCCTCAGAACGTGCGCTTTTCAACTAACGTGGCATCCTGAAGCACTTTTATATCTTCGGCATAAAGGGGAAGTCGTTAACCCCCCCGACAAGCTTCAGTGGGACATATTGCTGCCAGTGTAACGCGATCTTCGAAATCATTCGTTTATAGCGTGATCTCGCCAATCGTTTCTCCGTATCACAATTTCATTTATTCCGCATTGATTCCTTCATATTTCATTTCTCTGGCACAATACGAATACATTTCAACGCTATGGGCATGGCTTGACCAATATATGGAGGCACACTCAGCCCCACTGATCTGCCCCACTCTGTCTTCCACCCTTCTCATTTACACCATATACGAACGTTGACTCCCCAAACACACACGGATATACATCTTTCCCACCTAGGTATACAACTTTTTCACTATATGTACAAACTAAAACGACAGTGCTTTAATCGTTTTACGAATGTCAGTACCTGCTTATGTTTTCAAATGAGACATTCGGCTCTATTCAGCGGTTACTAAGGTGACCTACAATGACCCACCGGAATATAGCATTGGTGAAGACTTACCTTCCCTATTTTATATAATAGACAGGCTTGAAGCTTCCTTGTTCTCTTTTGAACAAACATTTCTTTAAGCTAACATTGCACATTTAATTTATATATTTCTTACAGTTTCATAACTTTAGGTTCGTATCACTGTCACTGAAAAAAATCGAACAACTCTGTACTGTCCGTATTGTTCTCGCATAATGGCTAACGACTGCCTCAAGCTTATCAGCCTTACTGCACTGATGTACAGCGTACACGAAGGTTTACTGCCGGGTGGTCTCCTTATAAGTTAACGAACTGCGGACATCTGCAGTAGAGAGGGTGATTCTCATCCGCCAACACTGTTGTCAATGACACTCGCTGAAGCTTCAAGGGATTAATACGTTACGCAGATGTGCAAATACTTAATAACGCAGACGAGAGGACAAGCCACCGCCAGTATAGCTCCATACGATAAAGAGACCGCACGTGCAATAGCCGGAAGTGCCCGGGTTCGGCACTCACCAAGTTGTCGTTTCATCGACCTTTTTCATTATAACACTTCAAATGCTCAGTTTAAAGCTAATAATTCACTGTCTTCATGCTTCCTCTGGCCCAGCCAATTAGTACTCTGAACTAAGCCCCGTATAAGTAGAGAGGCACTTTTTTTTTCTTTAAAGCATCGCTCTATAATCAGCTGCGCGTCGATGAAATTATCCTGAACATATACCTCCGGAAGCTCAAACAAAGCTGTAAGGCTATCTACCGCATTGTAGGGAACCGCATTGTAGGGAACCGCATTGTAGGGAACATCATAAGAGTTACAACGAAATAACACTAAGGATAGCGGAGTGGAATAAAGTTCTTGAAATGCACTTAACGCAGGAAAAACGGGCCAAAGTTTGAGCTCTAAATTGTAAAGGATTTCCAACAACTTAGAGCTGAGAAGGAGGCATGCTAGCAACAAGCCTCCTTGGCTAAGAAGTACGTTTTCGTCGCATAGTTTTTCTATTAGGGGCGAAGCTCCTTAGGGTGTGGGTCTGTCCCTCCTCTGTAGTTGTCGTAGTAGTAGTAGTAGTAGTAGTAGTAGTAGTAGTAGTAGTAGTAGTAGTAGTAGTAGTAGTAGTAGTAGGTAGGTAGGTAGGTAGGTAGGTAGCCACGTGTAGTGGAATGTACCCACTCCACGTGATAAAGATGACGATGACGCAGTATAGTGGAATGTACCCACTACACGTGACAACGATGAAGTATAAGCGCGTTCCAGTATAGTGGAATGTACCCACTACAAGTGATAAAGAGGACGATGACGCAGTATAGTGGAATGTACCCACTACGCGTGATAACGATGAAGTATAAGCGCGTTCCAGTATAGTGGATTGTACCCACTACACGTGATAACGATGACGATGACGCTGATGACCATGAAGTATAAGCGCGTTCCAGACCACACATTCTCTTTCTGCCATGGATGAAAACGATCGAGCTTCGCCCACTCATCATCATTCACTTCGTGGATATGGCGTGATTTTTTTTTAACGTGCAAGATCAATGTATACACGCCGACGCAACAAGATAAATTAAGGAGGCTAACTAGGTTAAGCTTCGATTACATTCCCCGCACGCGAAAATTATGAAGAATTGGAGAAGGGGACAATCATTGCAGTGGTAGGCACACTGTGCGTCTGTACACTCTCTCTCAGGTCATTAGATCGTGAATGTGGCATCAAAGCGCGAGCGTATACAGCTTTCAGTACAAAGTGATGATGACTGCTGAAGGCTGCGCAATATAACAGTAAACAAAAGAACAAACCCAATGCGAACGAGCGCCCGCTCCCTTTTAGTTTCGTTTATTTGTCCTGCCCTATCTTACGCAGGAAGTTTTAAATGAATACGTCTACTTAGGACATGTAGTGACAGCGCAGCCATACCATGACAGTGAAATAACTAGAAGAATAAGGATGGGGTGGAGCACATTCGGCAAGCATTCTCAGATCATGAATGGTAGTTTACCCATGTCCCTCAAGAGGAAGGTATGTAACAGCTGCATCTTAGCGGTACTTACCTACGGAGCAGAAACCTGGAGGCTTACAAAGAGGGTTCAACCTTAAATTGAGGACGACGCAGCGAGCGATGGAAAGGAAAATGATAGGTGTAACCTTGAGAGATAGGAAGAGAGCAGAGTGGGTCAGGGAACAAACGGGGGTTATGGATATCATAGTTGAAATCAAGAAGAAGAAATGGACATGGGCCGGGCACGTAGCGCGTAGGCAGGATAACCGCTTGTCATTGAGGGTAACTGACTGGATTCCAAGAGAATGCAAACGCGTGAGAGGGAGACAGAAAATTAGGGGGGGTAGATGAAATAAAGAAGTTTGCGGGTATAACGTGGCAGCAGAAAGCACAGGACCGGGTTGATTGGCGGAACATGGGAGAGGCCTTTGTCTTGCAGTGGGTGTAGTCAGGCTGATTATTATTATTATTATTATTATTATTATTATTATTATTATTATTATTATTATTATTATTATTATTATTATTATTATTATTATTATTATTAATTCTGTTACGCTACGCCTTATACATCAGCCTAGGTTTAATGAGTGGGATAGAAGAAGAAGAATGCTTTATTTTCAATGAAATGGTTTACAAAAAAAATTTCTGCGAAAACATCCGGATCCGTAGCCAATATGGACTAGTTAAGGATCCGTTACAGACAATGCATGTTGTGGTTTAATTAGCGAGTACAATCTTTATGCACAGAATTCCATCACAAATCACATATTGAAATACGCTTATGTAAGAAAAAAAAACAACAGAATTAATATGACATGTACACACAGTTCTGCGACATTAATATGGCGATTGGTAACTCCCCGATAGAAAAAGTTTCCTTAAGTGATTGCGTCATATTTGGCAGACATTTGATTAGGGTAGGAATACTGTTCCAAATTTTAGCACCAACAAAGGGTATTGTACGACGGCCGTAAACATTGTGCACTATCGGCAGATTAAGGTTTTGCTGTTCTGCCTGTCGAGTGTGACCTCTGGGTTTTAATAAAATTGATGAGTGAAAAGGGTACGTTTCTTTTCATTATTTTGTGCACTAATGTTGCGCTTTTGTATTGCCTTACCATATTAAAAGGCATTATGTTGAGATTTCTGAAAATTTCAGCCGATGGTGCATTCTTGGGTGCTGATGCACTGGTTCGTACAGCTCTTTTTTGCAAAATGGTAACGACCGAGCAATATGAGGCATATGTGTAGCTCCATGATTCGATGCAATAAGTTAGGTGAGATTGGAAAACGTTAAAGTATAAAATACGGAGTATGTGTACGTTAAAATAGTTTCTAGCCTTAAATAATGTAAAGCACCCAAAGCTTAGTTTTCTACACAAATTGTCTATGTGAGAGAGAGAAATATTTTAATGAATAGCTGGAGAGGTTTGTCTGGCTTTTCGCCTGACATGCTACTCCAGGGGCTGGGTGATGATTATGATATATACACCGATAGACACATAACACATACAGCCACACACACGTAGACTACACTATTTACAAAGTTTCATTCAGGCTCGTGGCCCGCAGGAAAGTCAGCAGCGCTTTCGTGGCGCGTAACGCACAGTTGGTTTGCCATGGGCCCAGAATATGTTTTAACTCCAAGTGCGAGTCCTGTTGAAGTTTCAAGGCCTCCTTCATAGACTGTCTCTCTGATGCGTATAACCTGCATTCACAGAGGACATGATTCAGGTCCTCTGGGACGTTGTCTATATGAAATGTCCAGTGGAATGAATGGTCTAAGTGTGACGCCAAGGTAAGTATATGCGTCTACCTTTGTCAATGCGAGTTTCCCCGATGTTCAGACCACGTGTTTCGGGTATCGCTTTTCGGTTAGAGGCGAAAACAACGTACTTGGTTTTTTTTTTTCGTATTTAGTAATAAACTTGTTTTGTTTAAACCATTGAGACGTTACTTGCAGTTCTTCATTGGCGAGTGCTTCGGCTTCCTGAAGAGAGTGACGTGCTATCAGTAAGGCAGTGTCATCTGCATACAGAGCTGCTTGCATATGGGTTAAGGATAGAGGATAATCATTAATGAAGAGGGAGAACAAAATTGGTCCAAGTACTGAACCTTGCGGCACACCGGTTTCGACGGGTTTCCTGTTTGACTTGTTACCAAGTATTTGTACATACTGAGTGCCTTCGGACAAGTAACTGCGAAAGAACTTTGAAGATATGCCTCTAAATCCATAGCGTTCGAGTTTGTTTAGCAATATATTGTGGTCCACTGAATCAAAAGCTTTTTTTTAGGGGCGAAGCTCCTTAGGGTGTGGGTCTGTCCCTCCTCTGTAGTAGTAGTAGTAGTAGTAGTCGTAGTAGTAGTAGTAGTAGTAGTAGTAGCAGTAGTAGTAGCAGTAGTAGTAGTAGTAGTAGTAGTAGTAGTAGTAGTAGTAGTAGTAGTAGTAGTAGTAGTAGTAGTAGTAGGTAGGTAGGTAGGTAGGTAGGTAGGTAGGTAGGTAGGTAGGTAGGTAGGTAGGTAGGTAGGTAGGTAGGTAGGTAGGTAGGTAGGTAGTTAGGTAGGTAGGTAGCCACGTGTAGTGGAATGTACCCACTCCACGTGATAAAGATGACGATGACGCAGTATAGTGGAATGTACCCACTACACGTGATAACGATGAAGTATAAGCGCGATCCAGTACAGTGGAATGTACCCACTACACGTGATAACGATGGCGATGACGCTGATGACCATGAAGTATAAGCGCGTTCCAGACCACACATTCTCTTTCTGCCATGGATGAAAACGATCGAGCTTCGCCCACTCATCATCATTCACTTCGTGGATATGGCGTGATCTTTTATGTCTAGGAATATACCTATGACGAATTGGTTGTCGTTTAATGCACGGTTTACTGTTTCTGCCACAAAGCTTACGTAGAACGAACAAGAGAAAGTGCCTCAGACAGGCTGGCCGACGTTTCGATAGGAGGACCTATCTTTGTCAAAGACGCCTTGTCATCCTCGGCTGTTAGTTGTCAGCCTATCCGCACTTTGTGTTTCCATTTTGTCGGCTCCCACCGTGATTTTAGGTCAAATGAGTGGCAGTCGTGATGCTTGATCACAAAACTGCAAACTCGAAGGTCGCGGGATCAAATCTCGGCCGCGGCGGCCGCATTTTCGATGGAGGCGAAAATGCTCGAGGCCCGTGTACTCAGATTTAGGGGCGCATGTTAAAAAACCCCAGGTGGTCAAAATTTCCCGAGCCCTCCACTACGGCGTCCATCATAATAATATCGTTGTTTTGGGACGTTAAACCCGAGTAATATTATTATTATGTTAACAGAGGTGTTAAATGTAGTCATCGGGAGGGGAAAAGTCATTGTCATTTTACATTTCCTGATGTCACCGCTGACAATCTAAATCAACGTCGTCTTCGTCACCATCATCATTACAGAAAAAATATCTCGCGTCACGCGCAACTCGTGCGTGTCGTAGAAGAAGAATCAAAAGGCGCACGCTTCCATCCTGGACTCTTCGCTTCCCTACGATGGCGGAAATATACGGTAAGGGCCACTATAGTGCTCGGATGCAGGGACAGTGTGCCTTGACTGCGCGTTTTCACTCTCTGTCAGTTGCGCTTCTGAAAAGATGAATTGACGGAATAGGCTACGTTTCAATGCCATCCGATATTGCCTATTAATTTTGAGTCCTCAAAGACGTCCTAGGGTTTCTAAAAGGTTCTACAACCTAACTCCCACTGCTCTCATCCCGCTTGAGTATTTCGTGATCGTCTATTTTAGGTACCGACGCCCGCAAGCGATTCATATGAAAGTCTCTGTTGGCCGATTCACTTCAATAGGACAGCAGAAAATTTTCCGGTTAGCTCGTCAAAAAAAAAAAATTAGAACACCGCATGGCCGTACGGCACTCCCGGATTGAAACGCGAAAATTCATGGCAAAGTAATGCATATACTGTGCTTTCGTTTTCCAGCGTCTACAGTTAGTGTCATATCTGCGTAATTTTGACTCCAACGCTTACATCAGAGCCAACACTACCTGATTACATTTGCAGCGTCACGACTCGGTTACCACGAGCAATTTCTCAGAGCAGTCGCTATAGTGAAAAAAAAAAAACGATTTCGCGTTTCAGTTCGTGAGTACAGTGCCTGACTGACTGAGGGTCGCGGGCACGCATCGTAGTTAGCCTGATTACCCGGACTTGCAATCACGAAATAGAAGTATATCTAAAGAAAAAAAGTAACTGTTTCTTTGACGAGAAGCCCTGCAGGGCAGCTGCTTAAAACTGCATGATTCTTCCCTCGGGTCATCGTTTCTTTTTCCTTCATGTTGCTCTTAAGTTTATATCGACTAGCTCCCGCTTTGTTCCGACCTATGAACAGTAGGAACATTAAAGTTAGAAGAGTTTTCTGAAAGGATAAACCTCTCGCGACCAATACCTTCAGCATGAACGAAGCAGGACCTAAAGCCATTGAAAAAATAATCGCTTCGCGCATGTTTTTATTACGTCACTTAGAGAACCATACGACGATGAATAGCACTAGCTCAAGTCAAATATGCAAGTCGATACAAAATCCGTTTCCCAGCTGTTTTACTACTTCATATATACTACAGAAGTTCGTCTTTTAAAAAAAAAAACAGCATACTGACTTTTTGTCAAACGCTTGTCTCTTTTCCAGATGATGATGATGACACCGGAGAGCTAGATGATCCATATGGTAAGTATCTAGTATATCCATGAATGCTAGTCATTATTTAGCCCGTGGTTCAGCGGTTCAAAAGGGCAGTAAAGTACGTCGTCAGATATAACCCTCTCTAATGCGTTTAAATATGCGCTTCGTGTTCAATAAGCTTCAGTCATCAAGATGCACAGTGCATTGTGATGTTCTAAGAAAGTAAATATTCTGCGAACAGATTTTGCGTATGTTAAGGAAGCATCAGCGCAGAGTTTTAATGATTCGGAGTTTTGCTGGCTTGCGTGGATTCGGTGACAAGATCGACGAAAAAGGTCGGAGGGCGTGTTATGCACCGTAAGCTTTGATGGAGCCACGTGACAGAATCTCTACCAAAGAAAGCGTCACCAAGTAGCGATTAGAAAAGGAGTCATACGAAAAAGTGCAGAAGGAAATGGCGCGCAAATATATAGTTGTTATATAGTTATATTGCACGGCAAACAAGCTCATTGCAGCAAGATCGAAGCCTGAGTCAGTTGGTACATGACGCTGAAAGAATAAACCAGTCAAGAAGACAACGGACAAAGGAGATAAGTGACACAACAGTCGTTGTGTGCCACTTCTCTCCTTGACAGTCCTCCTCTTGGATGGTTTATTCTTTCAGCAAACAAGCTTACATATTCAAGTGAAAGACAGTTTACCGCACTGCCGTAATACGACAGTTTAGTAGTTGCGAATTCTGAAACACGATCGATCGCTGGTGAAGGTCACAGCAGCCTAAGTCCCCTTTTTTCCCGAAGTGCAGAGCGCTGACAGTGACAGCAAAGTAGTAAAGTATTACACGAAGTAAGGAACGTAGATTTGTAGGCAATACATATTGCAACAAACATTTACTAAAACACAGAATTGCTACAATAACGTTATGCTACTGCCTGGGGGAGTGCGGAATTGGTTGGGAAGAAAAGCCCCAGGACAGGAAAACCAATTCTGCGCTCTCCTACGCAAGATTTTGAACCAACTAGCCCAAAAACTGACTATTTTGAAACCGTATATAGTTGCGGAAATATCAAGTACATGCACTAGGCCTAATTAGCTCATTAATAAAAGCCAAATACGGGGAACTTCTTGGAAAACTGCTGCCGCAGAGGAGCACGCGTGCCAGTCAATAGGTAAAAGCCCCTTGCTGCCTTCACCATTTAAACTGTGTCGCACCTACGAAACTCTGGCGATAACATTGGGTGCGAGAAAATATTGCTCGCATCACTGCACCAGCCATGGAAGAAAAAAGTTCCTTTCCTTCCTCTAACGTTCCAGCCTGCATTAAACGGTAAATGTATATAGCAGTTCACTATACACGCGTTTTATGGGTTTCCTTGGCCTCCACAGAAAATCACGTGATCACTATAACCCGGCATGCGTACGTACCACGCATGCGCATTCACATTCGGTACAGCATGGCAGCGGCGACTGCTTGAACGTGCCTGGCTATCACACATTTCTTTTGCAATGAAGAACAAAACATTTTTTTTTTTCAGTTGGACACACTTGCTCGTAAACAATCTAAGAAAAAGAAATTCACCGACAATTAGGATACTCCCTAAAGCGAATTCTGAGCGCAGCTTCGTTTTGGGGCAACGCCAACATTGTTTGAAGTTTTGACTATCCACAGTTGCAGCAATGTAACATTCGTTACATATTGCCACAGCAACTGCTGCTAGCGCTCGAGTGCTACGCACACCTCTCTGTGCATTGCAGGCGTCGCGAACCAAGCGAAACGCCGACAGCCCAGTTACGGCAAGCGAAGCCAGCCGCAGTGCACGTGCCAGCCACGCATGCGCTCTCTTTCGTCCTCGTTTGCTCACTATCTTTCTCTCTCTGCTTCTATCTCTCTCTTTCTTTGTTTCTCTTAAATTTCTCTTTTCATTTCTGTTTCTGTCGTGCTCTCTGTTTTTTTTTTTATTACTTTTTCTGTTTGTTTCTATATCCTTCTTTCTCTTCATATGCCTTTTTCGGTCGCTTTCTATCACTCTTTCTCTCTCTCTCTGAGCCTTTCTCTTTTTTTCTCTTTCTCTCTTGCTCGCTGTTTTTTTCTACATCTTTTTCGCGTCTGTATTTTTATTTCTTTCTCTCTGTTTCTATCGTTTTCTCTGTCTCTCTGCATTTTTATCTCTTCATTCCCATTTTATTTCTCTATATATTTTTCTCTTCCTAGTTCTTTCTTTTCTCTCTCTGTCTCTCTCATTTGCACGTGTTTGTTCGGATTCGACACTTGCACCTGCGGTAGGCGATAGTGGGGCTTTCCCGATTCCTGTGCCAAATACTCGTTCGCTTGGTCCCGCCACCGACGCCGGTCAACGCAGGAACGGGCGCCTAGGAGTTGCGCTCTAAAAGAGTGTGTGCTACGCTTTTCGGTGAGTTCTGGCTTGCCAGGTATACGACTCTAAAGCGACACGTTAACTCTCTTGGGGGGTCACATGACTCTCCGAATATAGCATAATGATCTCCAAAGAGAGCTGGCAAGCCTCTTTAAGGAGAGTCATATACGTGGCAAGCCAGAACTCTCAATAAAGATTCGAAGGACTTTTTTTTTTTTTTTTTTTTTTTTTTTTTTTTTTTTTTTTTTTTTTTGTGGAGGGTGTACTTAGGAGACGAACTGTCCAATCCATCGAATTACCTCTCACTGTGTATTTTTTTCCTTTACTATCTAGATGACACAGACTTTGAATATGAGTCAAGTGATACTCCCCGTGAGTATTGGTTATTATACTCGTGTTAGCTAGCTGCATGTGATTTATTTATCCGACATCATCGACTGCAATAAGACGACTTTGCTAGTAAGAACCCACGCTTACAGAAAGCGAGATAGTTCCATGCATTTAACAAAATGCGAGCCGTCTTATGTGTGACTAAAAAGTATGATGCGCCTTTAGCCGCGGCCGCAGCGAGCGGAGCCTGTAAACGCATGTGCCTACAAATTAACACAAAAAAGAGCTCGATATAACGCTCCAGATTCCTCTAAAGAGCTGCTTGGCTCTATGCATTTCCATATTCAGAAAAAGAAATGGTCCAGCCGCCAGTACTTCTTGAAGTCTTGAATTCTTCTGAAAAAGTTGCTTCCTAAAAAAAGCACACGCATTCGTAAGCTCATGCAACCGTTGTATTTCGTTATCATTGGCCTTAGGTCGATGCGCGGTGCCGTACAATGAGAATTTGGTGTTTCCAAAGATTTCTTGGTCATGAAAGGGGCATGGTACTCCTGTTTAGAAAGCTTGTACGAGCATAGGCGTCCGCAGGGTTCCCCTTCAGTGGGGGGCAGGAGGGGGGGGCGAAGGTTCATCGCAGCGCCCCCCCCCCCCTCCCTATTAAGTCAATGTATGGGGCAGACTTTGCGCCCCCCCTCCCTTAGGTGACTAGGGGGGGGGGGGCGCCCCCTCTGCCCCCCCTCGTGCGCAGGCCTATGTGTACGAGTACAATAACACTATGCTACTGCGTAGCATAATGTTAAAACAAATGTCTCCAATGACGCTAGCGCGTTAATGCTGGTCATATGATTGCACGGCGTTCGTATTCTCCATTCGTTCACTGTCATCCGATCTACCCAATTAACCGATCGACGTTCTGTCCGCTGCCATACGGCTTTAATTCACTGTGCGCCACACGCACTCATATACCGTAGTGCACGAGTAATGAACAGTGAAGCTCACATACCCTGCACATTCGTGTCTTCATTATACAGATAAACGGCGACACAGCACAGGGGAGAGGACTATTTTCTGCGTTTGAACTAGTGAACAAGATTTTTGTCTAGCATAAAGTATATACAGCGGCTGCATTTCCGACCGCAGTCGACCAAATCATTTTCTTGTTTAATGCACGACTTCGTGACATTGATCCCATAAATTTCCTGTCTTGTTTTTTTTCTTTGGCTTTCGGCATCGTATATTAAATCTCAATGAGAATGAATTTCGGGCGCTGCGACAAGTGAAGCTTGTTCCGCAACGCACAAAATCGCAAAAGAGATATCTGCAGCACCTACTGCAATAGTTTGCTAATTACCTGTGTTTTCAACACTAACATCGCTGTTTTCATACCTTGCTCTAACTTGGGCAATCCTCTTCTTTTTAATGAACAGCGCAGCGGTGAGTACACAACAAAATGGCCACACAAGTGAACTTTCAGAGTAACAGGGCCTTGTTAGATCTAATTGCTACTTCCCTTACACCTTTTACGCGTCCCCGCGCATATTTTTTTTCTTCTAAATTTTCACTTCGTTAGCTCAAGTCAACATATACTTACATTGCATTTGTGCGCGAAACATTTAGCCCAGGGGTCTCACAGTCACCTCAGACAGCGGGCAGCAGTCATGCAATTTAGCCCCTCAAGGGCCGGGATAAGGAAGAAAGCAGGACCTTGGGGGGGAGGGGGGAGCTTGTACAGATTGTCCCTAAACATTACCATTTGATAGAAAACCCTTCCCATGTGTCATATACAGGTCATTTCTGAAGGAGACTTGGCGCGAGGATTCCAACATGTCGAGACCGATCGTCTAAAATCTGGACGCCGATTCTAACCCAAAGCTTTTCTTTCATGGTCATGTTTCAACGCATGGTGACCACATGGAATGCCACCTAAAAACAGGGCTTTAGACCTGTCATGCCTGTGTAGCTCACGAACATACTTATAAAGGAAATAAAAAAAATGTGGGACGAAGACTGTCATGTGTTGGCCGCGGGCCACAAGCGAGAGGTTCGCGTGTTTGAGACCCTGATTTAGCCAGTCATCTAGTACATGAACACGTTTTTGTTTGGTGCTGGAGGTTTATTCCTAAAGTTATCCATCCTCGTATACCAGAGCAATTATTTCGCATTGACGTTGACTGCAGTTTTGAACAAATAAACAAGTTAGAAGTTAATCATTTTCCAACTAGCATATTATGCAGAAACATAACGATGTTTATATTAAAATTTTTCTGCGAATCGTGAGCGCCTTGCTGAAACGTCGTGGTAGTTCGTCTCTCTAAATAAGACAACTATCCTGGCTTCTGATCAGATCTCTGATTACCAAATGAACGAAACTTGCGATCCAGACTTGATTTACCATAGCTCGTACTAGAAAATCGTGATATCAAAATTAGTTTCAAGCTTGTTAAAGCCGTCTCTACGCAGGAGTGACAGCATGCTGAAAACTAACAATCGACATTTGAACGACGTCAGCTTTTGCTACAAGTGTAATGCGATGTTATCGTTTATTGCTTTAGTGCGGCATCTGAATGAAGAATAAAATAATTTTATTATATGGCGTAATTATGAGTTCACAAAATGCGCTTCGTTTCCCTGCGTTTTAGGCGGTACCTTGCAGGGATCGGTTTGGCTGCCTTGGTCGTGTTTGCGTTGGCTGGCGTCGCCACCTACGTGATGATGGGCTCAACGGCTGCAGGAAAAGGTACACACTCTATCGCACGCAAACATCGTTGAGCAAAGCTTAGTCACGGTTCAGCGACTGAAACTGAATGATAAATTACGCTGATAAAGGCCTTTTCGGCGGGCTTGCTTCCGCGACCGGATCTAGTCTAAAATATGGATGAAGCTTACGCAACTCGGCTTTCGCCCTGTCGCCATAGCTATTGTCAGCACAACGCCGTGCCGGCACTCGTCTTTCAAAGCTTGTTCGCCAAACAGAGATAGCAAATCTCCAAACACGCTAGCGTGAGTTAATTTTAATCTGGGCTTCTAAACACGAAGCTGAACTCCGAAATCCTCCTCCTTAATTAGAATTCTCTGTTTTTAGCTGCTTTTAAAGCAGAGTTGAGATATTTTGGAATTTTGGCGACCAGTGTTTGCTGTAGCATGTTGTATGGGAGCAGTGAGCAGTTTCATGAAATTCGTCTAAGTTATATTCTACAAAGGCTGCGAGAGATAACAGACTGTAAGTCGTAGTAGGAACAACTATTCTTAGCTCATCAAACACAAGAACTGATTTATATAATTCGTCTTATGTTTATCAACTGTTTTCTGTTTTCAGGCTTGCTAGATGCGAAATCATCCGCATTCGCTTCTTTCGCTTCGTTCATGTCACTGTCTACGCGGGGCACAGCCAAAAATTTGTTTCAAGGGGCGGAAGGGGTCCGACTTCTCTTCATGTATGTTTGTGCATGTGTTTGTACGTGTGCGTGTATATACACACATACAGATCTTAAATCTGTATGTGTACACATGCAAAATGTAAAAAAAATTACACCATCTCCCACTAAAGAGAACCATGTGTAGATGTGAAGCAGCGGGCGCTAACGCTTACACTGGCGGCGGCGTTGACGCTGGCGCTCATCGCAGCGTTGCTCAGGAGAGAAAACTGGGGAGGCGCAAAGCACGCAGTGATGGAGCGGTGTTTCCTACTGGAACATGCCAATCGCTGCTAATGGGCAATGAGAGACAGAAGACTCCGACTGGACACAGAGACGCGCAGTCAGCTTTTAGTTAACGCGCACGCTGCGAATTTTTATTGTTCAACAACGCACAGGAGAAATCTCCCACCGGCACCACCTTGCAGGTCAAGATCCAGTGCCATATATACAGGGTGGCCAGTGAACGGTTGTGCAGCGGGAGCAGTCGGTTTTTTCAACCAAGAAACTCGCTAGCAGACGCTGACTGCGTCGGCGTCTGCTAGGGGGGAGCGTAGGAGAGGAGAGAGAGGGGGGGGGGGCGCGCATGCGCAGTGGGAGTGTTGACACCGCGGGCAGGGATGCCTAGAGGAAGGAGGGGGGAGCGTAGGAGAGGAGAGAGAGGGGGGGACGCGCATGCGCAGTGGGAGTGTGGACGCCGAGGGCAGGGATGCCCATAGGAGAGAGGGGGGGAGCGCAGGAGGGGGAGAGAGGAGGGGGAGAGAGGGGAGGAGGCGCAGTGAGGGTGTGGTTGCCGCGGAGGGATGCCTAGAGGAGAGAGAGGGGGAGAGAATGTTTTTTTAAGGGTTTGCGCATGCGCAGTAAGGGTGGTCACGCGGCACACCACCACCAACACCACCACCGGATTAAGCTTCGCCATAAGATGCTTCACATCTAAAAATTATGGCTCCAAGTCACGCTCTGAAGGTGGTTGTACAGAGAAGCTGTAAAACGACACCCCAGAACGATTACCCATTGCGACGTCGCTTGAATGGTCATCCGGATTATAATCGTACAAGAGTGAGATTGGCGTCTGACCTCCACCGGGAGCGATGGCCAAGAAGTGCGTCTGATCTTGCAGACCGGCCTTGCAATGTTTCATAGTGCAAAACGTCTGACTCCCAGGCATTGCCTTTGGGTCATCCAAGACGTCGACATTCATCAGCCTCTCAACCTCGTCTTCGTCTATCTCCGCTTCGTCTGGGAGACGTTCGAAAGTATGTAGGTTGAAGCGAATGTTGTTGAAATTGTAGAGTGGACTGTAGACAAGAACATCTATTAAATTTATAATCTGCGCCCTTAAAACGGTTGATAGCATTGTACCTTCGACGCTTACTCTGAGCGCATATATACGAGAAGCGGCGTCGAGAACGTCCACCAAATTTAGAATCCGCACCCTTGAAACGGAGCTTCCGAGCACGACGCTCTTTTTTTTTTTTTTCTTGTTTTTGCCCATGCGTTTATTGCCCATGCGTTTTTTGCCCACGGAGACGAAACTATTGCGGGGTAGAGGTATACATCTTCTCTGTAAAATTTCGGGGAGGGTGGGGGGAGACTTCGAGAGACGAACGCACAACAGGCTTTGCGTGGGTGGTGAAAGTCGAGCAGCAAAACCACGGCGAAAACGAACGCAGGGGCTAAAGACTTAACGAAAGAATTGATGGCGGAAACTGTGGAAACGTTGATACCTGCCGCCGTAGTCGCTGCTATTGGCTCCAGCCTGTTACGATAGGAAGTGTTATGAATTTCTTTTTTATTGCGATAGCAATTATATGGACACTCTCGGCTGATTTTTGCCGTCATGTCCCGTATATGTATATGTATATATATCTAAGTAAAAGCCACGAAGAAAAATACCGGTGGGTAACAGAGCGGGGGCGACAAACGCCGCTGAAGCGGACATCAAACGAGCCGGCCCACCTCCGTCGCTCCGAGGCGTATGCGATAAGATTCCCCCCCGCCTGTTCGACGAGCCGAGGGGAATGCTCAAGGAGAGGAAACGCCCCGCGCGTCTTTAACAAGCGCGGAAAGACGCGAGGGGGGGGGGGGGTGTCCCTCATGCAGCCACTGCGACCTTTGGTTTTACGAGCGCGGTCGTCGCTGGCACGCGCGTTATCTCGCAATCTCAGCAGGCGACAGCGGGCGACGAACAGTGTCCCTGGAGCGGCCGTATGCTCTTAAACAAGCATTTTGTAGAGTTGCGTGAGATCGGATCCAAAAGAGTTAGCTGCCAGCCTCACTTCGATTAACATTAGAATTTGTTGCTATCGCATTCACAGCTGCTTCACCCTTGCGGTGAAACTGTGACTTTTTTTCACATTTAACGTTTCGCACTTATCCTCTTCTCATTACCCTGACGCAGAGAGAGCCAGAGCCCTGCAAAACGTCAGTCAGGGCACCGTGGCGACCGTCACCGCGGCAACCGAGAACAGGCCCCATGCCCGGCGCCGCGCGCACGAGGAGGTGGCCAAGGTGACGACGACGACGACGACAGCTCCCACCTTGGAAACGACCTCGTCGACGAAGACCCACGCGAAGCCACCGACTAGCACGACCACCAGAGACGACGTGACCTCTAAGCCGTCGGTAGAGGCTGAGACCGCAGAGGACGAGAGCGTCCCGCATCTTCGAGAACACAGTGGGTCACATCTATCAGTTTTCAACTTGTACACCCTTGAGGATGCTGGCTCGTCCTGTAGCTAACACAAGTAAGCCACAAAAATAAAGTTATTGTACTCAACAGCGAGCTCGATTTACACCTTCGGTGAGAGAAAGCGTAGTCCGAACTGCTTTTCCACGAAATTATTCGTGGGGAAAAAAAAATGTCAGGCAATCCTGTTCTTGGACGTATAAGATTAGCGAAGGCGGCCGACCAATGGCAAATGCCAATACGAAAGAAAAGCTGAGCTAATACGTCCTCGAGTGCGTACCAAAATATCATATATGAGAGTTTGACAATGACAAATACTTAGCTATTTCATGCGGTTTTCACTTTATCAGTGGCATTTCGTGTTTACTTAACGTGAAAGTAGCAAAATGTGAAAACTTCCTCTGCCCGCATGCAAGATTTTATCTTACTCGCCCCAAAAGAGGGAGGGTGTTAAGCATGGACAAACCGATCAGCCATTGTAACCCATGTAGATCTAAGCTGGTCAGTTTTCAAGACGTAAATAGGCATCCCATGTCTAATTTCTCGCAGAAAACTAGATTCACCGAGATCTGAGCGATTTTCCACACGTGCACGTCAAAAGCATTGAAATAGAGTTCTGAGTGACTGAGTGACAGATTGATAGCGCTGAAGCTGTAGCGGAATGCATGAACAATCTTGTATTGATGCACCGGAACTCGCGAAAATGGATGAAGAACCGTGCGACAAGCAGTTTACAGTAAGAGAAGGCTCCGAAACAGGCAGCTTATTACGGCGTTAACAACATTTCTGTGCAGTGGAAAGTTGAAATACGTTTTTGACATGTTAATACAGCAATGTACGGGCATCAACTTTCAGACAAACGTTTTTTGAACATCGTTTTTTTATGGCATAAAACAATGACGTGCCACATACAACGAAATACACAGGGAAAATTCGGGTCGGCATTTCTTCTATACGTATCTCACTGTCCTTATTTTTTTATTTCATATTTGTACGTGATCCGGTCGTGTAACGACAGCGACCTTATGAAAATCATAATTCTATAATTTTTCAGATCTGCCGCCTCGAATGAAGCCTCCACGAACCACTGAAGGTGAAGATCAGCTCATTAATAATTAGCAGTTGAAAGCATACCTATGTTCTAGCCAGCGCCGCTTACCATTTATAGTATTAGACTCGTGCAAAAACGTTATGTACGTACATTGGTTCATGTTGAATACCGCTGTTATCAAGAAAGATGGTATAAATAGAAGCAGCGAGTAATCTTACAAGCGTGCGACATTAACGCACAATGAAAGCGTGGAATTCCTGAAAGAAAACTAGTAAACGCAAAGTAAATGCATAGCACTGACCCGTCAGAAAAGTGACGTCAGGTAATGGTATGCATGTAAAATGACTGGCGGAGAAAGTCTTCAACTGCAAACTACACAGATGAGAGCCCGTGGCGTAAAGGTTGATACAAATATTAAAATTCAAAGCAGGCGGCATAAACATTAATGGCGTACTTGAGTCGTTAAAGGTGCAAGGGAAAATGCTAATTCAATGAAACCGCAATGAGAAAAAAAACCGATGCGATGCGCTACATACTAATTTACGAACTAAACTTATTGTATACTTATTCATCGTCTCGCGGAACAACACAGAACTCTTAAGTGCCAGAAGCACACAATTTCGATAGTCACTGCATTGCCTTGCGAGCTACCCCGTCAAATGGTAGTTCATCTGAAAGTGCCATTATATGTTTGATTCCTTGCTTTCATTCTTTTCTTCATTTACGCCAGGTACGCCGGAACCTGAGGAAACTACGCTGTCTGAAGCTGCTGAAGGTGAGGTAGCAAGCTTTTCTTCAAAGAGTTTTAGGACTTCGTTTTACGAACCATTGCACTCATGCGTTCCTTGGACTTATTTCACTGATCATGTTTTTAATTTCTACTTGTTTTCGCCTGGTAATGTTCTTTTCCATGTTGTTTCCCATGTCGCGAAGTAGAATGGCTCATCGGGTTACGATTCCTTAGGAGCATGAGCGTGTACTGTATTGCGAGACCATCACGTGACATCGTGGTATGACGTCATCATGCTGTCACTGTGGCGCAATGATGACGCCATGTTACATTGAAGCCATCGGACGTTAGGTACGCCGTCAGCCCGCACGCATGCGCTTGAGTCTCACGCGACTTTTGACCGACTTTTATTCGTTTTTTTTTTTCATCATTCGCGTTGTCACCGCTGTCTCGCGATGTCTAGCGAAACCTCGAAAGCTCGGGACTCCATGAGACGTATGAGGCTTTCGCCTTGAAAAAATCTTACTCCCTTGCACAGTACAAACGCCTCTGATGTGCACCACGGGAAGGATGAAGACACCTCCAGTTCTGCCAGAGGACGGGCTCTGCGATTACCTCATTTTCACCGGGGTAAGCATCAGCACGAGAAGCAGCAAGAAGTCGGCCAACGCGACAGTCATCGAACGTCCAGCAGGGAATGGTGAGAGGCATTTGAAGAGTCAGAGAAGTGCAATCCTATACGGGATTTTTTGCGACATCGCATAATTGAGACGTTTCATACGCATTCCAATAATTCCATAAACTTTCCGTGCGATTTTAATAAAAACTAAATGGACTTACTATTAGGGAATCTATTATATAAATTCCATAAATTTACACACAAATTAAACAAGATCGTTATATGGCATAGGGAATGATTTACTTCAAATTCCAAATTTGGCTGAAAAGTGTAGAATTACGCTGATAACGCTTATTCATTCCTTAAAAAAATACTTCTTACCTACACAGAGTACAAGAAGAGTATGAAGCATGATCTACACAGAGTAAAAGATGATGCACTAATAATTATTTCAACCTTGGGACCCTAAAAAAATATTTATGGAAAACAAATAGTTCGAATACAGTGTGAGGCCCCTACTTGGAATTCTACTCCAAATGATGTCAAAGCTAAACATATTTTTCAGCGTTAGGGATTTTAATTAAATGTTTGAGTATACCTATTATTAGAAGCAATTGAATTCGACTGTATGTTTTTTTGATTTCGAACGATAGCTGTATGTTATTTTATCTGTAAACTTGTGAAAGCTGTATCTTACCCCCCCCCCCCCCCTTCCAGAAAAAAGTCCTAGCTACACCCCTGAACCACAGGATTAACTAAGCTTTCCTTTTTGATTCCCCGTTATTATCATCAGCCATGCATGTCTTTTACGTTTAGTTATGAGTTATACGCGTCAATTTCAGCGGCCACCTACAAGGAATTCAGGAAGCAAGCAAAAGAAGCGAAAAGTACCAAGTACGCTGTGTCCCTCGAAGGCGACTTCCTGGTTCACGGAGAGAAGTACGTGCACATGTACCCCAGGGAGATATTCGTGCCATTCATTGACAACAACATCAAGGGATTCGGTATGGCCTACCTCAACATGGACATCACTACCTACCTGAAGCATCATCAGAGTCGCATCGAGTACACCATCACTGTACGTGAACCACCCTGTTCCCTGTTTCGGTGAAATGATGACGCGGGCCTTAAGGAAAAAATTCTGTAGACGACCCTAAACATTGACTTAGGTGCCTCGTACTGGCACTCGCACGTCTTCATTCCGTGTGGCCTGGCGTATTCCTTTGGTTAACTTGTGTTTCGCGCGCTGCCAAAACGGATCTCAGAGGACCAGGTAGAAAGAAGGGCGTAGTTGAGATCTGCTCCGCCAGGTGGCGTAACGATCTCAGCTGCTCACAATCTTTCAATGAACTCAGTTAGTTTTTGTTAATCATCCTGACAGTTAATTGGCCCTTAGCTTAGGTAATGTTATGGCACGATATAATACGCATCCCAACATAACTTGAACCAGAACTATCCATTTCTATTGTTAAGACTTTTTATGAATGTTCTTAAAAACTGGAAGTAAGTGATCGACCGGATATGCTTGGAACAGAGACAACGTGTCACTCGGTACTTGTGCCACAAGAAAGAAAGCAAAGAAAGAGAAGAAATGGAGAGGAGCGAGTGGAGGAGGAGAGCACAACAAATATGGCTCCTTCACAAGATGCGGCTATGATAGGCAAAAGTAATATTAAAAACATAACTGGCGTGCACAAGAAACACACAACCTTGCTAAGGGATATACGAGGAAATATCTCAGCAAAAGCGGGTATATGTTCCTGCATGCATCCCTATTGCACTAATATTTGCATATGTCGCGTGTAACAGGCAAGCCGTCGTTCCACGAAGCTTTAGGAAGTAGTTTATACATCAAAGTGACTCCTTATCTGCTTTTTAAGCTGTAAGGTTTCCGACCTTTAGCCAATATTTTGTAGAGAACAGATAGCAGGAACAAAGAGCTGGAAAGTCAATTACTTGAGCGCGATATATTACCCTTCGGACAAGGAAGTAACTCGACAGTGGTGACAGCGGAAAGTGGTCGTCGAACCCGTCTATAGGCAAGCAAATAGTGGATATCTAAAGACAACAGTGTACGTACTGAAATGCGGATTGACTTGTTGCCACGGCTCCACGAAAAACCACGAAAGTACAGTCGACACGAAGTGACATCGCGAGCGTTTTTCTCACCGATTTCGCTCGTTCGCCAAAACAAAGCAGTTCTAATGGACATGAATATGTCGCCATGCTTTAAGTGGCGCATGACCACATCTCACACTCTGTCTTCCGCTGCCAGTACCCAAGCGCGCAAACGTCGCGCGCAAACGTCGTACCCAATAAATGAAAAGCAACAGACGGTGGTTCCATTCATGGACATTGACATCGAGGAGTTTATTGGTCAGGTGTCAGTTCGTAAAAAAAACAAAAAAAAAGGTCATGTGCTACGTGAAGCCAAGCTGGCAAAAAAAATGAAAAAGCGTTCCACACCCGATAAAGCGGACGGGAGGACGACCGCCGCTGAGTCTCATTTGGTAGGGCATTGGACGCGTTATGAGGAGGTTGTGGGTTCGGTCCCTATACCAGGAGGCAAGTTGTCTTTTCGTCAACTTAAATTACTTCACATTTATATGATAATTACTACGTAAAAGGCGAGTCCCAATGCTTCGCTACAACTACAATATAGTTAAAAAACTACAAATAATGTTCTCTATACTTTCGTTGTATTCACTGTCCGTTGGTGCCTCTTGGTTTTCATCAAGGTTGTGTCAAACAAAAAACAACGAGCATTTCATAATTTCTTCTTTCGTTCATGCAATAAATGAGAACCATGACGTTTCTGCAAGACTCCCTCGAACGTCCCCGATGTCGGTTCCATTTAAAGAACAAGAGGACCAAATGTTTTGAACATTTATCCCCGTCTGAAATGGGTCATAGGTGATTGAACAGCGCAAAGGCCGCATAACTCAATTACTGAGACCCATGCTGGGTTTTTTCTTCCTTATACGAGAGCTTATTTGCTGAGCTGATTATAGATTCAGCAATATAAAAATGGCGTTCGTGCTACGTACACGAGGCAGTCGATTACGATTCGAGTGTCAAAGTTCTGCTCCCACCACACAATAAAGATAAGGAAGATGCAATTGAATTATGAGTGCTCGTTATGTTTATTCTTGGCCCAACCACTTCCGCCCTCTATTCCTCCTTGTCCTCCATTCGCAGCGCATGGATGTCGTCGTGAAGAAGCTCGACAAGGCTGCCTACAGTTTCTTCATCATCGCTGCTCTCGCGCCAAAACGGGAGGACAGGAGCACCTTTGCAAACCAACTCTACGACACTGTGTACGCTATACATCGCTTCTTCCACATCATCTATTTGCAACTTCCCCTAAGAGACAAGATAAAATTAATAAAAATTCACGGGTGTTTCCACTTGAAAAAAAAAGTGTGCCCCCCCCCCCTTTTTTTTTTTTACAAACGTACCAATCAGACACATCACTACTTCCCTTTAAGAAACATCCATTGAGCAAAATGCAGGTTCTATTTGTGTCTGCTTAAATTGTTAGGTCGTTACTTTCGCCTCGGGAAACAGCTGTCTAGTGATGATGAAGGTAAAGGAAGAAGATGTCATGTAATACAGAAATCGATGAAGCCTATAGGTGGACAAAGAGTAATGCGACACCGCTGCACCTCTCACGCCCCATTCCGTCGCATTTAGTTATCATGGTAGAATTAAGTTACACGTAAATTATGTATCCACAAGTTATCCAGCCGTTGTATTTCGGGCCCTGCAACCCAACCCTACGACATTTTCCTGGTCAGAACGTACAATGACTACGTACGTGAGCACGGTGGCCTTCGTAGGTGAACGCCATATATGTGCACTTGTCAATGAAGCATCAAAGAAAGCAGTATTATTATTTTTCTTCCGGAAAAAAGGTGCTAAAGGAGTTGCCCTCCGCGTCGTTTTACATGCAGACACGAGTACCCGGCAGTGTTTGTCAGCCACCTAACGAACGCGAAGGCGAAGCCCTGCCGGGTCCTGCCTTCTAGCTTCTGGAAGTTCGAGGACACCAACAACTCCTACATCGCCAGTATTGTAAGTCGAGAGCCCTCGCTCTTCGTTACACTGATAAAAATGAGCGCTCTCTATGAGGGAAAACACTGTTTTATCACGAGTTTTCACAAACCTCTACACTTGCAGCGCCAGCCTCACTTTTGCCAAATTTCATGTCACCCATGTTCGGTTTACGGGGCTGATTTTTCTTTTATTTGCTCAAAAGACAATAAATATAGGACACGGTTTACATATTTGTACATTGTATTGTGTAAAAAAACCGGTTAGGGTAATTTGAAACGAATACCTCTTAATTCATGGAGGATACACGGTGTCTCTCGTAGCCCGAAAGTTAAACGCCAGAAAGTCGTACATTCCTTTATGCATTTACGTAGGAAGACTCGAAAGCGAAAGCCACCGTGTTTTTCTTTCGTGTTTTTCTTTCTTTCGACTGCGCTTCGTGTGTGCGTGTTCTATGTGTCTAACGTGTTGTCGTCTTCGCGCAGTTTAAACATGGCTTCAAAATCGATCAACCAACTAGCCCAACAACATGCATTACTTCAGTGTTTTTCTTCTCAGCCGTTTGTATTGATTACCCCCCCTCCCCCCCCACCCTAGCGTGCTTCTTTACTGCCTCCAGGATCGGAGGTATTGCACATTGAAAGCTTTCTGCACCTCAGTTGGTTGTACAATGCCTCTGGGATCGGCCCAGTTTTGACCCAGCGACATAGGCGTGCGCACGAGGTGGGCAGAGGGGGCGCCCCCCTAGTCACCTAAGAAGGGGGGCGCATAGTCTGCCCCATACATTGACATAATAGGGAAGGGGGGGCGCTGCAACGAGCCTTCGCCCCCCCCTGAAGGGGAACCCTGCGCGCGCCTATGCCCAGCGACGATTTCGTGTAACGTCATGATGGCGTCCCGAATTTCGGAGGCATTTAATGTCATGATGACGGCATGAGGTGACGTCATCATGTGCAGATGATGTTTCGCATCACTAGTGTTGACGCCCACGGTCAGTTTTCGCATTTAATTGAGGCATCTAAGGCTTTCGCCTTAACTGACGTCGTCTATACCCTCGGCAACCTGAAGCACCCCTCGAATTTATCATGGCATTTCTCCTGACCGCTTCCTGGCCTCATTAAGCTCACACTTCGCGGTAATTGACGCAAGCAGTCCTCAGCCAACGATATGAATCTGTTTCTCATTCTTCGTGATGCAGAAAGACGCCCTGCGCATGAAGCGCGTGATTAACCGGCACGACGTCCACCACGTCGTGTCCCTTGACGGCGGTCGTCTTCTCCTTCACCATCACCAAGAAGACGGAGAAGAACATCGATGGTTGGACCAAACTGCAGTGCGAGAGCTGCCGGATGCTTTCGATAAACGACGTAAGGGGACCGAAGGACCGGTCGCCACTGCATGATCGGACCTCATCTCTGTCTTTTACTTTACAACCATGCAGCTATTCTGAGAACAATAGCGCTATCTTAGTCTTATCTCTTGCTGTGCTTGCTTTCAACATGCTCATACTGTGCTACGTGACATGAAGTCAATGTTACGGTATCACGCAAAGGACGGCGCAAGCGTCAAGCTTAACATACAATAAGAATACGCAGATATATTTTGTCTATCTACAGACAATTCACGAATGCCTCGTTGAGATCATGAGCCAAGTTTTTGCGGCCCGTTCTGCCACCGCATACGTCATTATGAAGTACGCTAGCCTAATAATATCAGGTGTTTTACATCCCAAAACCACGATATGATTATGAGAGACGCCGTGGTGGAGGGCTCCGGAAATTTCGACCATCTGGTGTTCTTTAACGTGCACTGACATCGCACAGTACACGGGCCTCTGGCATTTCGCCTCCATCGAAGTGTGACCGCCGAGGCCAGGATCGAACCTGCGACCTTCAGGTCAGCGGCCGAGCACTATAACCACTGCTCCATCGCGGCGGACAGGCTAGCCTAACGCGCACTAGCCAGCATTAGCCAGCGCAATGGCGGCAGTACAAGTTTGATTCACCTCCAAGCTCTCTGCAAGAATCTTTGTCGTCCATATACGTTTGGGAAGTTCTGACATATGATACGAGTAGTGCGTCTATATGACATGGAAAGTGGAAAGAGCTACCGGAATCAGTAGAAAATGTTACGTGCAGAAAATCACAGGGAATACACACAGAGGTCAAACTGAAGGTGCGGGATCAGGTTCACCAAAGCGATGCATGTCAGGCTGCTTTGGACAGGTCTTCTTACAAAGTAGACGCACTTAAGTGTGCGTTTCTTTTCTTTTTCTGTAGAATATGATACGTGCCACATTCCTCTGAGAATATTTATATTTACTAGACGATAACGGTTGTTAGCACGACTTAAAAAACGCAGAGCGAGACTTAAAATGACAAATAAAGTGTTACATGTGAAAAAAAGCTCATTCAAGAACGAGAGTTCTTGCTGTCTATCGAAAGTAGCCTAGCCGCGGTATGTTCATCTCTCCTTGCTTAAACCAGTCGTAAAATAACTATAGAAAGCGACCATACTCAGGCGAGTCCCCTCCTCTTTCAATGATTAGCTCTTTAAGGTCATTTTTAGTAAGCATCCGCTTGGCTATTTGGAAAGAGAAATAGGAAAACTTAAGGTTTTCTTTTCTTTTAACTGTACAATTATGTATGGGAGGAAAAGTAACAATAAACTTCACGCTCTTAACGAAGTGAAAAAAAGAGATTTAATGACTACTTCTAACAGGTACGAAAGAGGGGGAATTATACGAGGGGCTCATTTTCTGTATTATACACAACTAAAGAAAACCGACAGGCAAATAAGCCAATAGGGCATTATTTGTGGTTTCTTGACTCTAGTGTATTGATTGTCACTTTAAAAGGAATTAAAGTTAACGAGAAATCGTCCTGTGCGTCGGTGGGATCCCTTCTAATTACGCGTCCGATGCTCTACCATTTTAGCTACGACGGGGAGTGTACCATTTGAGCTACGAAGGAGGGTGTCCGATGCTCTACCATTTTAGCTACGACGGGGAGTGTACCATTTGAGCTACGAAGGAGGGTGTCCGATGCTCTACCATTTTAGCTACGACGGGGAGTGTACCATTTGAGCTACGAAGGAGGGTGCTCCCCTCCTTCGTAGCTCAAATGGTACACTCTCCGTCGTAGCTAAAATGGTATGAGCATCGGACACCCTCCTTCGTAGCTCAAATGGTACACTCCCCGTCGTAGCTAAAATGGTAGAGCATCGGACGCGTAATTAGAACGGTGTGGGTAGTTCCCTCCGTCGTAGCTCAAATTGTACACTCTCCGTCGTAGCTAAAATGGTAGAGCATCGGACACCCTCCTTCGTAGCTCAAATGGTACACTCTCCGTCGTAGCTCAAAATGGTAGAGCATCGAACGCGTAATTAGAACGGTGTGGGTAGCACCCTCCGTCGTAGCTCAAATTGTACACTCTCCGTCGTAGCTAAAATGGTAGAGCATCGGACGCGTAATTAGAAGGGTGTGGGTTCGGATCCCACCGACGGACAGAATGATTTCTCGTCCACTTTAATTCCTTTTAGTTTAAGTGAGAATAACTACACTAGAGTCAAGAAACCACAAATAATGTCTCTATGCTCTCACTGGCTCAACTGTGTCGTTTTTCATTAACTTCTAACGTGAACACATATGTAAGTCATTTTACTTTTCAAGCCGGCAAGTACAAAGACCACACACTTCGAGAACATTGTCTAAAGCCTTCTACTGGACCGACTTTGAATATACAAACGCAACGCAAAGCCCGGTCACATACAAAGGGCTGATGTCATTCCGTCGCTTACGCACTTCATTTAAAAACTCCACTTGAAACATTTTTTTGTTCATTGCAGGTTTGCAAAGGGGCCAACTTTACGATTGGCACGAAGGGAAAGAAGGTCGGCATACACTACGACTACAGAACAGCCGACAGAACCTGGAGAACATACGAGACCGAGCAGTCAATATACACAAAGGTTTGCATCTTCTTTTCTAATTCTTTTCAGATATGTTACGCCACCTGGTGCTAGTTTCGCTGTTTCCGGTGGCGGTCGTAATCGCAGCGGACAAACGGCAAGAATGTGAAGACTTAGGTGTAGTGTAAGCAGGTGTAAGTGCATTGTAGTGAAACGGCTAACAGCCGCGTAGCAATCACATTGCGCATTTTTGATAACGTCCAGAACGCTCGATATAGTGGGCAGCATGGTCGACGAACTCACTCATGAGTTGACTCACTCAGACCGAGCTGCGAGTCTGAGTCTGAGCGAGTCCGGGTTAGTACTATTTCGGGGAGCTTGAGTCCGAGTTTGTCAGGTTAAGGAAAATTTTAGTGAGTCTGAGTCCGAGTGAGTCCGGTTGAGGAAAATTTTGGCGAGTCTGAATCCGAGTGAGCCCTATGCGCGAAATATATAAGTGAGTACGAGTGAGCTCCACTTTTTTTGCCGACCTATGGTGGGCCGTAAGAAAAGCAATGTCTGGATTTTCAGAGGCATGACTGGGATTTCAGAAATCCAAACTATAGATATTTATAGCCAATTTTTTTCTAGCTTAGTTATTTGAAGTAATTTAAACTGATCTGTAATGGTTATCAGCTCTTCACTTCGAACGGGACAGAACTCGCAGTTGAAATTCTGATACTGAGTTCGTGTGAAAAAAAAAAAAAAACTGTCTTCATAAAGCCTCCCTCAATCTTCTCAGTCCCACAGTACCCGATTGGCTACGTTACTTTCTAGTGTTATTCATTATGCAACTTCAACATACCAGCCTAATATTTTATGTTAAATCTTCACCGCTCTGTTTATATAGGTCAGTGAAAAGTGCTTTCACGATAAGGATCGTGAGGAGACGGCTATACTTTGTCCACTTACATGTAGTAATGAGAATTGATTTGAAAAACACCTCCTGTGAACGGTGTCTGGGTGTGTGGAAGTTAAATATGCGCAGTCCGCGATTGGCTATTGCCATGACGATGTCATCGGTGTAATGCTGATCGCTATCCTGACAACGTAGCTCGGCGAACGGCCATCCGTTGTAATAAAAAGTACTCACAAAATGAGTTTTGTGAAACCGAGTCATTATCGGCTGCCTGAAATTGTCGTTTGTACGCGTCCTAAATTTAACTTCTGCTTTGCATTCATTGAAAGTGGACTGGTAGCCATTATCCGTTCAGATCAACACTTGTCTCTGCATTAAAGCTTCTGACGTCGTACAGTGAATAGACAATGAACGACGCGAGGCAAACATACGTTGATGCTAATTATCATGCTTTTGTCATAGCATGCTTGTGTGGGCGTCAGTCTGCATGGAATCCCTCGATGCTCAAGGTGGCTTGCAGCCCTTACATGCTTCTCACACAGAACTATGCATCTCCCGCCGCACCCTTACATTCTAAGATCAAACACTGCTCATTATGCACTTAAAATTGGTGCTCTTTCCATAAAGGTGTAATTCACTAGAAAGGACTGCCTTTTTCAAGGATGTTCGAAGGTTACTTGTAGAATACACTCTATTAAATCTCCTTAAAGGTGTAAATTATTTACGTGGTGTAGGTGATAATATCCACCTCCATTTTATTTTCTTGACAATTTTCTGTGAAATGTGCGGCTTAGACGTTTTAGTAATAACTGTGACCTCAATAAAGTTGTCCTCGAAAACGCTTGTCTAACACTCACCACGTTGCGTTAAATTTATAGGTATCGAGAGGTATTCTAAATAGTGAGTGTAGCATTGATGAATAATATTCGAGTTAATGCTTGTTGGCGGCCTACTTGACCCTTTGTGCAACATCAGGGACGCATGCATCCACTTTTCCGTATGCAGAAAAGGATATTCTCCCACATCACCCGTTGCAGTCAGCGCAATGTTAAGCCACTCATATCTTCATATCTTAACTAAGTCTTCATAATCTCGAAGCAAATTCTTTTATCCCGCTTTGAAAGCGCGGAAGTAGTGTTACAATGGCGTTGAACTTCGATGAATACTTTATGGTAGCTTCTGAATTTTCCTCTTCTTCAGATAGAAAGAACCTACCAACCAAAATGCCGAATAATTTCCTCTTTTTCTGGTTTTTCAGAGAGGTAATTTTAGCTTCCAGTCATCACGTGTTTTTGTTCGTTTGCGCAATAACTTGACAGATAAATCAATCGAAGCAATCCCTTGTGAAATTGCCACGCTCATCACTCAGCGTAATTGCGGATATTGGTGCTTGGAAATATTTTTCTTGAGACTATATATCTCTTGTAAAGTATAGGCACATACTCAGGGACAACAGCTGTACACGACAATTTCAACAGTCAAAGCAAGGACAGGCAAATGGACAAAAAAAAAATGGTTTGTGCATGCGGTGAAGTACAGCTTTGTAGGAACATACCACAGCGCTCTGAAGGCTCGTATGAGGCGCAGCTGCAGGTGATGTTCTACTACTGGAAAGAGGTCCGCACAACTTTTCTCAGCACAACTTGAGAAGTGATTCTCAGGAGTGCCACTTGATTCGACCTTTTCCTCCCAAATACCCGTTGATGGAATCGCGAGTTGGTGTTTTCATGAGTCAGGGGGGACAATGTTTTCCCACTTTTTGAAAACACTCTCATGAGTCAGTGGGACATAAATGTCCCACTTTATTTTCAGTAAACTACTGGCTTGATTTTGATGAAATTTGTTTTATATTATTTCTTTGTAGCTTATATCAATATACACAGCCGGTTCTTATATCATCCTGTCAAAAATATAGGCGAACCTACAAAGGGTTAATTGGCTCCAGACGTTTTTGTAGTGACATATAATCTCTCGAAATGCGTATAAAGGGGCTAGCTCCGGCGCACATTCATTTTAATTGCGAATGGTTGCATTATGGCGCAATATTTTGTTTGAAATGATCGAATTGCAAAGCCACAACGGTGTCTGAAGTCGGGACGACTAAATTCGGGCAGATCCACGTCGCATCCGACTAACCCCATGCTAACTGAGCCAACCCATGCAGTAGCGCCAGTTTCTATTATTTTTTAGTAATACTTGTAGAAAACAATTTTGGCTGTAACAACAGTAATATGAGTGTTCAATGACATATATCGAAGCAAGAATCACGTCGATACTCGCCCAAAACGCTTAAACGTCCCCCCATATACTTGATAAGCGTCCAATCACCCTACCAACACAAACAATTAAGTCTCGCTTCAGCTTCATTTAGCCTGAATGTGTCCCGCTTTTGTATTTCTCTTTTCTTAATCCCCCCACAGAAAAAAAACGTTGTTACTGAATTAGGCATCCCGCCGAATCATATATCGACGCGTATATTGCCTGATGATCTCTTTTTAGACGGACGCTAAGTCAATGTTTACATGGTATGCAGAAACAGCAGAAGTACTACTTATCCTTCGCTTTCCTTTTCTTTTGCAAACTAAGCGGTAATAATGCATGATCAATATATAAACAAGTGGACTAGAAATGGCCAGCGTAGCACTTTCGAACAGCTTTTTTATGCATTATTATATCTACCACTAAGGCTACACACGCGCATTTGGTTAATTTTCTGTAACGTGCTTGACACATGTCACAGTGAAACATCAATCAGCCCCATCATTAATTTCGGGCTCTTGATTTCGTCATTCACAGCTACAGCTGGCGTTTTCTGACACGAGAGCTCACGGAAACACGGGAACCGGAGTTGCCATGTTCGACATAGACGCCGACGAAGCGAGCAAGTGCGGCACCGCACACCGGTTCCGGAGACTGAAACATCTGAAGGAAGTCATCATAAAGCTCAAGAAAAACAATGAGGAGAAAAATAAACAAGCTGCTACCTAAATGCCAGCATGACTTTTCATTATGAAATTCTAATAGGGTGCGGTATTTTATGCTGTATTCTACTATATATACTGGGGAAACAGGGACGGGGTTTACTAATAAATACATGAGTATAGTATACTATACATGAATACATGTAAAAAGGTAAAGGAGCAAAAAGGGTACGGGGATCGAGGTTGTTCCTTTAGAGGAGTACGCAACTGACCGGCCACGCCAGTTCCTCCTGTCAGGATATATATAATATAATTTATATACATGCACACACTATTTCTGGTCGCAGGGGGGGGGGGGGGGTAATTTCACGCACCCATATTCACCCCGCACAACATATCAAAGACGTATTTATTTAATGCGTGCGAGGCAACAACAATCTGTCTTCGCGACATTGTACACGAGCTCGTTTCACACTCCACCTCGCGCCCTTATCTAAGGATTCAGAAATCCTTCATCGGTAAAGATCTTTTTCAGTTCATAAAGTTCACCTTCGGTGAGGGGTAACAGGGGTGACCTAACTGGACCTCCGTACAGCCCGAACCACTCCATAGATGCCTTCACCCCCGCAATGCCAAAACGCTTGGTCACGCCGGAGTTAGGCGCTATCAGCCGGTGCTGCAAGTTGAGCGCCTCCTTCGCGTCTCCCCTATCATGGAGTTCCTGCAGGCGACAAACCTCGGCACCCAGTGTGTTGGCGAGAGCGCACACGCCGCCGACAGCGCCAACTTGAAGCGACGGCAGTAGGAAGCCGGCGGAGCCTGCCAACACCTGAAAGCCCGACTGTCTCGTTTTATGCACTACGTAGCCGATCTTGGCGATCTCTCCGCCGCTGTCCTTCATGCCCGATCACGTTCGGATGCGCCGACATACGTATCGCCACGTCGGCCGGCAGGTCAACACCCGTGTTACCGGGCACGCTGTACAGAATCACAGGCACCGGGCTCTCGTCCGCCACTAGGGCGAAGTGCTTTTCGAGGGCATCGGCTGTCATGCGTCCTTTGTAGAAGCAGGGCGTAACGACCAGCACTGCGGACGCGCCGGCATTTGCGGACTGGGTTGCGAATTCGATCGTGGCCTGCGTAGACTCCTGGCCCGCGCCAACGATGAGGAGCTTATCGTCGGGCAGCGTGGACTTCACTCGACGCACGATCTCGAGCCTCTCGTCGGTCGACAGAAGCACGCATTCGCCGGTAGAACCGTGCACTACTAGACCACGGAACGGTATAGCATACCATCGTTTCAGGTTGTGCTCGAGCTTCTCGTATGACACACGACCCGAGCTGGCTTCGAAGGGAGTCGTAATCGGCGGATAAATGCCGGAGATGTCGAGACGTTTTCCTTGAGACGATCGCCGCAGCGCGTTAATACGAAACCCGTCGAGCGTCCGGATAGAATACCAATTCACAGATCGCGAAAACTTCGCGAGCATGGTGCTGCTGGGTAACAGCCAAATGTTTCTGTGTGCAGCGAGCTTGCCAAGTTGTGGATGATGGCGCGACGACAATCTTACGGTCAACCTTAGTCTGGCGCCACGTCTCCCACGTTGCGACGTTGGAGATAGCGACCGAAAGAAGGCGCGGGAGTAGGTTCCTGGCCCGGCTCCCCTTCTGTAATTTGGCACTGTGTCGCGGAAAATGGGGGCAGATAATCCTATCTTTCGACGCGCACGCTCTTCGCAGAACTTGCGCTTTCCTCGCCTTCATATGTAGTGCCTCCGTAAAAGTTTTAACGGCTAGGCGACTCGTGATATCGTCGCTAAACGGTGTCTTGCACTGAACGTTGGGCAAGACAAACCCACGTGTTGCTGTCACGTGCAAGCATTGAATATGCTTCGAAACAAACAGAACCGCGAGAGTATGTATGAAAGATGTCCTTGGCCAGAAATTATACTCTCGCCATCTGGAATTTATTTGGCTCATTATTCAAGCGATTTTCCACGCGCCCGTCATTACGCGGCCGCCGCGGAAAGGATGCGGACTGCAGAAACGCAGCGTTCCAGGAATCAAAAGTGCAAGTGAATGGCAGTTCATACATGATGCACAGTGCAAAACTTTTGCACCGGGTTTTTACAAGGCTCTCTCGACTACTTGATATAGCAAACAAAACTTTTTTTATCCAGACTGCGTGGATTGGAAATGCTCAAGGCATGACGCCCAGCAACCGCGGTTGCACACGAGGACGCATGTCCAACACCATGAACGCAGGCGAAGGGGCTTCCTAACTTCTGACCTAGCCGACACGAGTGCGAGGGTTCAACGCTATGCTCTACGAAACCAATATGGAACGCGAAAGGAACAAGGATGACAAAGAAACGAAGATCACGGGACAAGCGCCGAGGCATTTGTTTATGGTTCTGCCAGGTGCATATATATATTGCATTCGAGTTCGACAGTGTACTGACGCAGAAAACAGGGATCGACAAAGACAGGCACTTGCGTTTGCTCCTCCCATTTCGTTTGGTTGATATGCAATCACATAGTAGTGGCATTTTTATGCTTGCTTGTGTGTGGTTTCTGTGGCAACTGGACCGCGGACAAACAGCACTAAAAAACACATTGCTGGGTGACCATGCCAAATGATTCCTTGAGCACAAGTTTCACTGTAGCTGAGCACAAGAATGAGTACCAGAAGTTATTCCTCAGTGTAAAGCCAGATATCTTCTCAGCCTGCGAATGCAACTGGGCATTGTGGACAGCAGTTCAAGCATGTCTTTATCCAGGTAAGATGGAAAACTGGGCGAGTTGGTGCAGATTCATCGTGGCTAACAGCGCGAAAAACACAGACGAAGACGAGAAGTGAACACGACACAGCGCTGACTTTCAACTAAAGTTTTATTGAAAAACGAGACATATATAACAGATGAACAGAACACCTCGTGACTGACCCGGCCATTGCCTATCGACAAAATAAAGTACACTGCGCACCCAAGCATTGTCAAGTGGACACTGCAGATATAATACAAGTACAAAAAAATGAACACAAAAAAAAAATAAAATAAAAATGAAAATAAAAGAAAAAAAATATAAAAAAAAAAGAAGTGTTCACTTCTCGTCTTCGTCTGTGTTTTTCACGCTGTTAGCCACGATTTATCCAGGTGTGCATAAATAAGTTCATTCCTATCAGCACGCTTGTGCATCGTGTAATTTTGCTCACGGGTATGCCTTATGAAGCAAATTTTACCTTGTAAACCCTCTTCTGCTTCCTAAACAGTGGCTACTGCTTATGCCATATAGCTCCATCACTAAGAAATCCGCAGTTTAGCTCTAATGGCGAACCAATTAATATGACAGACAGCAACACACTAGAACCCAATACGAAGTAGACTAGCAGCTTTTGAGGCGATGCGCTTCTGCTTTGTGCTCCCAAACTGTGGGAACCTGTCAACAAGCCTGATTCAAGCGACATTCCTTCTTCAATGACTTCTCATCACTCCATTTATCATTGTCACATATAATTTTCATGTGTACAGCCCAACGTTTGCACAGACAACTCCACACATCTTGCCGTATTCCATAAGAATGTTCGACTGAATATCAGTGTTTTTGTTGAATAGCACTTATCTACGTGTGGTGCGCTCGTGAAGTAAAGAAACGGTACATTTTTCCAGTATTGTTTATTAATAGGTATTAACAAAACTAAAAAAATGTGCTTAGCATCAGTACACATTGCAGAGTACCATACGCATTATCTGTGACCTCATTTCCACCATCAGTGGTAACACATTCAGACTTCAACATCAAATTTAGCTGCAATACACAGCCATGGTCTCCTATTTATGTTCTGAATGCCAGTAGTACTGAAAAAAGCATCCTACTTGCATCACATGAGCCATTTCCTTGCTTCCGTCTTTCATTTGCTTTGATTGAGGTATACTACCTACGACAACCTCTGACCAGCTTTGATATTCCGTCTTTGGAATGGGTATTGACGAAGAAAGCACCGATTAACAGCTGTATTGTCTAATTGTTCTTATCTACTACTGAAGTTGCAAGTTTGTGTGGTGTGGCATGTAGCTGAGAGTTTTGCATTACTGCAGCCCAGGTGTGCAGGATCTCAAAGCATTTTACTGAGCTGCAGATACAAAATACACAAAAATTCCGCTTTTGCCATGAAATCCACACCTGTTAAACTTCTGAACACAAAATTAATAAAGTAAGATCAAAATAACTGCTAAGAGTGCTTCTAGTGCAACCGGGAAAACATTACTAGCAATGCAAGACTAGATACCTTCTGCACATACAAATGTGAGAAAAAATGTAGAAAGGGGGTAAAAAAGAAAAACAAGTATGCTTTAGCAGTAGTATACAAAGCTATGAAAGTTAGGCATCAAGCACTAAATAATAAGCGTGAAAATACAAATAATGAAGCAACATAATGAACTGGAATCAATGCAACCTGCGCTGGGCAATACAAATTCCAAGAAAACCACACCAGCTTGTCACAACACAGCACAAACAAGGTCATGCAGAGAAATTGTGGCCAATCAGATGTGACAAGATGACACACAATATAAGCTCCTTTAAAAAATCCTAATATAAATATGAACTCATATGTAAATAGATATGTATACATCTCATATCACATGGGAGAAAATGATATAAAAACCTAAGCACACACTCTAATCTCTCCAACAAACATACATTCACAACTCTAACTGAAGCAGGACCCAACAGCGGGGCTCCGATGACACCACAGTGATGTGAAACTTTCTTTTCCATCAATTCGGCTGGCGAGCCCGCACTGCTACAGTTCACCCTGCATCGACCAAAGTGCAGGATGAACCAAGTAAAAACAAGTCACCAAATTTACACATTTTGATTAGTATGACGATTGTTGCTGCAACTGCTGCTGCAAATATTGAACTAATAGCAGTAACAGCTACTATGAAGTAAAATTGAGGCGTGTGAATGCTAAGTAAATGTTCGAAAACTGAACATATTGATTTGTGCGCACAGTGCATTTAACAAAAGCAATGTTATGACGTTCTATAACGATATGCGACGAAACGTTTCGCCCCAAAATTGGCGAGATGACGGCAGAGCTTAAGAAAGCTACAATGAACAATGTGCTGTCATGTTGGCCACCCAGCCACCAAATAAGCTTACATTAGCAAGCTAGCACCAGGTGAAAGAAAGAGTGCGCATGCTTAAAAGCAAACAGAATGCAAAGAATTAATGCCGCTCTGGCAGCGAACTGCCAACCCCGTTTCCATTGACACACCACCACTGGTTCGATCCCAATAAGCTAAGAGCGCAAAAGTGGGGTACATATTATGGCATGGCGCAATCAAAAAGGCGCCACCTGCATGATGGACTATAACTGCTTGCACATAGCAACTACAATGTTGCATTTTATACATCACAAGGAATAGACGATGTAAAGCTTGTAGTACTATACTATAGCAGCATTCAACAAAATCAACAATTCTTGGCAAAGCATAATATGAGGCAGGCGGTAAAATATACATTGTGACTCGAAGCTACTGATGCATTGATGATGCGCTGCGAATAAAAAAGAAGCATTGTGCTGACTAAAACCGACACGAAAGCAAGCAGCTCTTTCGACTGCTGATCAGTATTCCCGATGGAAAGCGCTGGAAAAGAAAAAAAAAGTCAGAAAGCAGATAAACAGCAATCAAATTATAAAGGAACATTCCAGTAAACAGCAGAGTTGCTTCGTAGGTCAGAAACAAGCACTGAAAATTTTAATCGGAATAAACAAAACAATTACGCATTACGAGAAAAATTCAGGAAAGAGTATTCCTAAAGCCGTAGAAACTTTACCATGTGCAGTGGATGTCAGTGAGTAGTACTGTCAAGAGATCAGCGCATGTATATGCAATGAGGGCAAACAAACATTGTACACAATAACGTTACACATTTGATTTCTATTTTCATTTGAGATCTTGGTGCCTAGTAGCGTGCTTGTGTTCTTATAAGATACTTCTGCACTTTTCATTAGCAGAAAAAAAAGGGATCTAGAGAAAGCTGCATGGTTAAACATGAACAATGTAGTCATTCATCTCCACAGAAGGAGCATGATTGGAATAAAATGAACTAGCATCAGTCCAGCTATAGTAATAGTAAACTTTCATACTAATGTGCATTATGTTGGCAACCTTAAGTATGTACAGATAGTGCATTAAAGTGCACTACACAAAAGAGGCACAAAAAATGTGCACTTTGTTGTATGGGTGCAAATTCATTACAATAACTAAGTAGTTCGTGGTCAAAATTCATTTAGCACACTATTATTTTGTTCATATTCATTAAGTCTGGTACAGACAAAAAAAAAAAAGACAAACGTAAAAAAACAAACGTGCTACCAGACTAGGATGAACTAGAAAATTGGGGAAATTTCTAAACATTCCCACTGTATAACAAACATTTTTTCATCTTGCGAGCTCAGTAAAAAATTAATTTTTACTTGAGAGACCAAAGGCTGGAACTTGCATTGCTGGACTTCGCGAAAAGGCATCAAAGTTCAGCCTTAGGTTTTTGACATTATTGAAGCTGCAACTTATTCAAGCACCTATTGAAAAAACTTGAGGGACCTGTCTCAATGCAGACCGCACATATCACAATTGTTACTCCAAAAGCTAAAAAAAAAATGTTTAAACATCCGAGCAAGTAATAGTTGCTCGAATGCTAGTAGTTTAGTGAGCACGAGCAAAAAGATAAAAATGTGGTCATATACACAGCCAACAACTCATCTCCAATCCTGACTTATCAATTATGTTATAGCAAGTGCTTGCGTAATTAGCCACCATATAAGAAAGCCAAAGTACAGAACAAATCCATCAGCAAACACCCTAAAAACAAATATTGCAAACAAAAATATTAGCCCTGAAACAATTGCTGTAAATGATGGAAAACCACAGCCTTGCTGTAATTGTGTCATTGCTCTCAAAACTGCATAACGGCAGTCTTAGCCAAATTAAAGTATGCACATACAAACGAATTCACAGTCTCGTTACTTCGTCACGATCTAAGCCATCTGCCCTGGGCGGCATCGAATTTGCACTGGACGCAACAGACGTAGGAGGGGGGGGTGGAACAGCAAGCGGAATTTTGTCCTCGTGATCTGAGAGGTGCGAGGGTGAAAGACGCGACTCGATGCTGCCGGCTTCGGAGAAATCCGTGCTCTCCGAGAGGCCCGTGCAGCGTGAGAAATCGGTGCTGCAGCGTGACTCGAGCCCATCCCAGGACCCCTTGGGTGTGGGAACAGTGCTGGCCGGAAGGCTACGCGATGCCTGACGACGGGCAGCTGCCGAAGAGGCCTTGGGGAGCGTCGCAAATTGCTTTTGCTGAGAGACTGGCGATGCGTGCGTCGTAGAGGTTGCCGAGCTTGCCCTGCACAGCCCGCAGTAACAGGTGCTATAGCATCACCACTGCCCCCCACACGCGATTCAGTTGCATTGCAGTGAAAAGCGCACCACTAGCAATGCATGCCCTTGTCACAACTGAAATCCTGCACATGATACAACTTTCTTCCTCACTTCTTCAGACATCGCATTCATTCATCCCGCAAAACATTTAGTAATAGGTTCAGAAATTTCTTACCTTACATAGTAAAGTAGCTACTGAAGAGGAGGTGCTCAGCTTCAGAATCAGTTTATATCAATAACACAGAGAAATGTACTTACTATACTCGGCGACAACTTATCTTGGCATTGGAGTGAAGGCTACGGAGGCGGGGCTTCAAAACATTAGTGTTGCTCCGCAAGTAGTTCGGCAGCTTGCGCCTGATTTCGGTTTTGCTCGCTCGCATCGTTGGCGCGTTTAGAAAAACACATACTTGAAAATTATGAATGGGAGAAACATTTCGATTGTTAAGTGTACATTTTAGTGTCCTATTACGAGTATATTTTTCTTGGAGAACTAAATAGCGTATTCGGCCGCACAGTGACGTCACGAACGCCATGTTTCCTTGGAAATCGGGTGGGCTGTAAAGGTGGTGCTGTCTAAGAAATGGAAAGAAAAGGAAAGCATTCTTGCAAGGTGAACGATAACTGCATTTTGCCTGCAACTTCCCGCAACTGTTTAAGCCTCATAATAAATAAACCGTATTTATTTCAGCAAGGCAAACGAGAAAATTATCAATAAACTTCAGTACTATTTTTTTGGCGCGGAAGCAGACATGCGCTTTGGTTCTGTAGCTTCCACAGCGCTGTCAAGGAAAGCTGTCGCCGAGTATACACCACGGAAGGTCTGAGGTAAAAAATTCATTGGGACCTCCTGTACAAGGTGACAGCGATTATTGATACAGACAGCATTGGCAAAAACAAATTAGCATTAATAAAATCTTGTCAAATGATGGCTAAATTATCAAAATACAATGGTCGAATATACTAATCAAACATAAGGCTGAGAAAAAAGTAAGAGCTACAAAGCACATTGTTTTAAAAAAAAACACAAGAATGTGAAATATGTTATGGTGAAGTCATGACAAAGTGGCAAGCTATAGAGGCTCATCAAAAGTGGCTTGGAGATGTCTCGGGCCAGAAAAAAGACTCCTTCATAGCAGTCTCAGTGAGAAACAAAAATAACAGTTTTTACTCAAGCCCAATGTGCCTCCAGTTCTCATGAGCGTGTTTTCATAATGGAAAAAAAAAGAAAAAATGAAAAGCCCAATTCTAACGCACATGCGATTACCACGAATGAAAAGAAGACAGGAACCATTCTGAGCACATCAAAAAAAAATTTCTTATTAATTCACTGTCCCTCTTAAACAAATCACTGTCAGACCACAACATCCCAATCTTCCATAACGTCCATGGCATGTAAATTCTACATTTCTTGAATGCCGTCACGACCGTGCTCACTGAAAAACCAAGACAAGCTTCAACCACCCACTTTGCCATTTCCTCAATAAATGCACGCTTCAGCCTATTACTGGCTCTGAATGAGTGGCTTACTGACGCACACGACCAGTTCTGTAGCCGAGATGTCACGGCATCCAGTATTTCTACTAAGCCTGTCTAATAAGCTGCAAGTCTGTCCTTGACATGCTAGTATAGGTCGCACTTAAATGGCCCCTAAACCACCTCCAATATTTTTCTAGCATTTCAGGTAAATACTTGCACCATGTATAGAATGCCTTCATGATCAACAATTCCGAACGGCGCAGCAGTACATGCCACGGGCGCACCGCACTACAAAACCGAAAAACAATCCCATGCTCCTGTTCATGCCTTTCCGATATCCCCGGCATTGGTCGTGACGTCATCAGGGAGCATCTGCAATGTCACCGGCAGCAGATGCTGTTGGCTGGTTGAACAAGAACCTGTTTTGCTTACCAGCAGGTACACATGCTCCAAGCGTGCACCGAGCAACACGACACAGAGGAGCGCTTCGCGAGGAGGAGAGACCAGCTGATGATCAGAGCCTAGCGAGGGATGAGCCGAATGAGCGAGGGCCACATTTCAATCGTAAAACCGCTGTTACAGCACCATTTCGAAAAATATGCGAGGCTACGTGTTCATAGCAGATTAATGCACAACTGCAACACCACAACGAAATTTCAACCTCTGCGTGGTTTAGGGGCCCTTTTAAAACCATTAGCACAAGCATGCAGCAGAGCCCAAAGCCAGTGCCCGGCCTCTTACACCACGCATCATCAGTCAATTGCAAAATTTGTGTCCATTCAACCTTTCTTGTTGGAGTGCACTATCACACCTTGCGAAAGGTTTATGGTCTTGGAAAGTGTTTTACCCATTAACACAAGAAAAGGAGGCAACTTAGTCCCATCTGCTGCATAGGGCCAACACAGCAGTTATTCTAGTCTTGTGATTGCCATACGTAAGCATGCAAACCATTTCGCCCCTGTCGACTCCACTATTATGTTGATAGGCATGTCAAACCAGAGTTTGATTGGCATTGCCAATCTGCCCAAGTTGATAAGTGTTGCTGTGTCGCGACAGACGTACTGCTGGAAAGGACCCACCTTTCCCTCGAAAGTATGCGGCAGCTTATGGTACACGTCAGTCAGCCTGCAGAGTGTAAATCCCTTGCACTTCATAAAATGGGCAACCCTATTCTGGCTAGACCTTGAAATTCTCTTCCTGAAAGGCTTGGACGCCTGGCAAGTTCGAAGGGCTTCACCTTGAGCACCTTTGCGGTTACATGCACGTGGTTCACCTGTAGTTGCTTCACGAAATCAGCCAGCTTATTTTCAAGGTCCATAAATCTCCCTTTTAGCAGTCTGTGACAGCCTCTACTTGATTATTTTCTGTCAGAAACGCAACGTTTTGCCCTTTTGGCCCGTTGCAAACGCATGCCTCCAACTCGCCAAAGTGATGGGCTGCCTCCCTGTTGCCCTCTCTTCCGCTCATAGAGTTCACTTAAACCTAGAGTACCTGACCTTAAAGCTATTCTCATAGCGGACACAACACGACTTCAACCAAATGCTGTAACCATTTGACAAAATACCTTCACCAGCAAAATGCTGCGAGTGCCAAACTGAACAAAAACAATGACAAAGGCGACACCACACTCCTGCTATGTGGAAAATGAGAAAAATATGGTACCATGGTTACCAGCAAGAAGTGAGCTCCTACCACACTATATGCTGTGATGGGGGGCCAGGTCCGGTTTGTACCCAATTACCTATAACGTGCATATGACTTGTAAGACCTGTCTTTCTTGAAAAAAGGTGTGCATTATAATGGACCTTTTTCACGATAGGTAGAGCGCCCCTAGCGGCAAGAACCAAAAGCAAATACAAAGCAAATACGGTGGCTTTCCAGTCGACGCAACAGTGTGGGAGCTTGTGCATTCCTTCGCACCCATGGCCTCCGACACTGCGCGCCGGCAGGTTTCGGAGACCATGCGTCACCAAAAATATTTCAGGGTGGCGTCGTCGGAGTATTTCTGGTGCACATGTGCAGAAGGCGCCCATGAAAAAGGTCCATTGCATTAATACGGTACTACTAGAACAAGACCACTCACACTCACCCGAGTGTCTTGCCTGTAATTGGCATTGTCACAGTGTAACATTTGAAATCATAATTGTTTCATGGTAAGGGCACGTTTTGATACCTCAGACGTTTCATGCACTCTTTTCTTTTCGATTTTCAGTGCTTCTATATCAGGGGTCCGACCTATTCCTACCTGACCTAAATGTATTCCGTTTTCCACGGCAGTCTGGTACACAAATGTTTATTAATGTGAAGATAAAGTTTGATGGTTTCATCACTTTCTTAATGCCAAACTTCGACATATGCTATATTTTCATAGCTAAAAAAAATCAAGTGTTCGATTCTACATAATTCAGGCACTTCAATGACATTTTGAAATTGAATATTTTAGTTCAGACCACAACAATGTGAATACATGTATTTTTTTGGAGAAGCCTTACAACAGGGGCAAATGCAATCAAATGTGCCAGCAAGGTAGTTTTGTTGTCTTTCACGCCTTTCTTTAATCTACCCGCTGGATGATTCGACCAATTAAAACAAACCTTTCAGGGTCAAAGTAATGGAAGTTGACTGACTCTCGCAAGTAAAATTGTGCAAGAAAAAATAAATAAATTCCAAGCTAGGGCTGTAACATCTAGCAGCTACAAAGGTCTTAAAACTAGTATTACACAAAGCCAATGTCTTATGAATACATTGAGAACACATGTCAAGAAACTTTGAAGCCATATCACATCTCCCTAACCCTGCTTGAAATTTGCATAAGGGTAGATAGACAGGCTAGGTAGTTGGTTTAGATTCACTATAAAATCTTGACAGCGCAAACAAACAATGCTTTGCAGTAGCACGGCTAATTGGGCTAGTTGGTATTGGTATTGGCGCTTATGTTGTGTGCATTTTCTTCTTCTAGTGTCCGTGTCTGTGTGCGCGCCCTTATTCAGTTAAAAGATGAAACGATGCTTATTGTGTCCTGCTCATTCTGTGTTTCGTTTGTTTGCGTTGCCAAGTTTTTATACTGATATCTGCCTCTAGCACCCGCACAAGCACGCAGGAAGTGGCACCACTTACTTACCCTTCTGTAACAGTAGGCGCCAGCTGATTGAAACTGCGGTCAGAGCGCATGGAAGAGATCTTGAAGCTGTGTCTGTTCCACAAAGATGAAGACAGGATGCGAGTGGCCGATGTCAGAGCATCATCTTCACGCTGCCAGGACGAATGGCTACTCGAGTCTCTTGGCTGCTGCGTACCATTGCAGGTCACAACTGTTGGCACATGAATGCCTCTCTCACGCCAGCTCTCCAATAGCTGCTGCTCTTTTCGCAGAGGCCTTTCAGCTCCGTGATCTTATCCTGGAGGACTCTCTGCAAAAGTGTGTGCAAACACATAGCAATGATCACAGTGAAGGTTCACGTCCATTTTATTGGTGCTGTCGCCAAAGAGTCACAAGAAGTTTAAAATGGGGCTGGTTGTCAATTACTGTATTAGTAGAGGCGACACCTTATGGCAGCACACGCCTTCCCAACCATAGGCGACGTCAGCCTTAATCCTACGGCCATAGGCAGACGGGGTATTTTAGCACAACTCAGATTGAGTAAAGGAAAACCGAAAGAATGAGACAGGCAACAAAAGACAACAAGGCTGAAATAAGGAGACAAGCAACAAATGACAAGGTAAATGCTCACCTTCTTGTCTTCTGCAACTTGATTTTTCTTCAATCAATCTGAGTTGTACTAAAACACCTAAACATCATGATCTGTCAGCATGCCGAACCTGCCACCCTCTTAAAGGGCCCCTCACCAGGTGACATAACGAATTTCAGTTATACACTGGAAGTTGTTGCATGCCCAATAAAGAGCATTATGCCACAAGAATTTTTCTAACTGGTCCTTTAGAAGCTGAGAAAACGAATGTTTTGAAGCGGCACGAAACCATGATGCGAGGAGGAGAGCTTCAAACCCTTGCCGCTTGCACCGTGTAGCCTTCGCAAGCCAAATTCCTTCCCTGCCCTCTTCGGCACGTGAGCGGGAGGATCACATGGCGCATACGCATGAGCACATCATGCACACACAAGGTCACGAGCGCATGATGTGCCCACAGGCCGAGCTCCCGAGACGTGAGCGACGTTGTGTTGGCATTCTCTGCGTTTCATCTCTGCAAGCTATGCCGAAGCACCCTCGCCGATCATTTGGCTTTCAACCTATTCCTGAGCATGAAAGCTGCGACATTTGTACAGACGCAAGACTAGTAGTGTGCCGCATAACATTTAGTCAGACACACGAGGATAAATGAGCCTAATGAGCGCTGGAATACGGTAGAAAAATAGTTTTGTTGTATGGGGTGGTGTCTGCACGATGAGCAAAGCGCGAGAATACGAACGCATGCAAAACGGAGGCAAATTAGTCTCTCATCTTGCGGCGATTCACAGTAAAAATTGAAAAAGGAAACACACAAACATTCCATAGGAGAGTTTAATTTTGCTTTCAAGTTTTATTCATCTCTTCAAGCTACAAATTACACAAACTACACATCTCGGGTCCAAAATTATTGCAGTGTCACGTGCTACAGTTAGCAACGTCAGAGCACAGGCGTCTACGTAGAGGAGCGACGTCACAGCACTACCAACTACGCAGGGTCATTCCATCGTGTATGTCGTCCCCTCATTCTCTGGGCGCGCGCCCACGAGAAGAAGGGCAAGCAGCGTTCCGCTGGAAATTTGAACCATTTCCGCGGTGCATAGCGTTACTAATTTTGGCGGACGTGATAGTGAACGCCCAGTGTATGCATTGCGCTCGCCAGCTTAAAATTGTCAAACCTGGTGAGGGGCACTTTAAGGAGAGGTTTAATTACAACTACTACCTTACAAATCTAGTTCCTTTGACCAACCACATAGAATAAAAGAAATAGCTGCAACAATATCTCTCTGCATGAATAATGTTTTCCAGGCGATCTATCCCATATCAACCTTTCCCGTAAAAATAAGGCAGGAGGCAAAAACATCACTGAGTGAACAGAATGGAATGCACTGCAGTGCCATCACTTTTTGCTGCAAGAACTGCGCTCCTCAGCAGCTGATGCCATGCTGCGCTGCAAAAACATCTGCCTCATGTTTGACTGCAAAAGCTGGTCTACCAATGATTACGACTCTGGCACAATGCCTGCGCCAGTGTTGTACAGAACGACGTTCCAGGAACTAGTTACTTTTGGGAGGAACGAAAGAACACTACTGTTCCATTAAGGATCAGTGGAACTGGAACGGGAAACGGCGGTCCTTCTGTAATGAACAGACGCACGCACATTTGCAGCACGTCATTCAGGGGGGGATGGGCGACCGTGGGAGGCACACGAAACTACCGCTCGCCTGTCACATGACCGTACTGCATCATGGTTATCGCTTCAAGGCGCCCGTTGGGGGCGCAGAAAAGCGCGCAGCGCCGAAACCAACCACGTGCGAGAGGAATGATATTTTTATTTTTTTTGTATTTTGTTCTCATTTTTTCTGAGCCACTCTGGACAGAAACCAAGGGCCGTTCTGGAGTCTAAACACACTGTGGAGAACATTTACTTTTCACTTGAGAGTCACTGAACACCACTGTAATGCCGCTGCCAGAAAAGGGTGCGCTTTTTTTTTTTTGCCTTGTGGACTTTTTTTGTTCGGCCAACTGAAAGTCAAATTTTTTTTCTTTTTGGCTGCGTATTTCGGCTATTCTGCTACGTGTGCCCATGATCTTGTCAGCACAGGGGAAGGTGTTGCCACTGGGGACATGAACTATAGAAGCCAAGGTGCCTGTGCGCTGTTCCACAAAGGCTTCGAATACTAGAGATAGCAGAGCGAACGTGGTGCTTTACGTGCATGGGACAGAGGAACCCGCCAAAACGCTGCCGGCTGCAGAAAGTGAGTGAAGTACCGATGTGCTAACCACTGAAACCCCACATGGTGGCCTACCACTGCGTATGAATGGACTTCCTTTGTGGGCACCAATGAAACTATGGTGAGGTTACACTTTGGCTGGAACCCTATCGTAGGTGGGAGCGGCTTGCTGCGCGCAGCGTACACTTTTCTATTTGCGCACTGCCCGACTTAGTAGCTTCGGCCGAGCTTCTGGAAGTGTTTTCCTCGTCAAATGGTCCTCAAAAATTGATTCAATAGTTCTTTTCCGACATATATTTCATGCATGCTGCTTGCCGCTGACAGCTGTAGAAAAATCTCAGCCTTTTGACACCCAGTTGCCTCGATTGGCAGGAAAGAGGCCCGCAATGTAGTAGACGCGGGCGCCGCAGTAGCAGCTGCATGGTGCTTAGATGGTTGCGTTTGGGCAGCTATTCCTTCAACATATGAGCCATCTACGCGGCTATCAGTATAATTCATTTCAACAGCCGCAGCACAGGAAACGTCGCTGTCACGCAATAAAGGATACGTGAACATTCAGTGCTACATTTTTGCTGCGACCACCAAGCCTCCTCTCGCCTCTTCCAACTTAGTTGACCGTTCTTGTTTGCGTACAACACGACAGTGCTCTCAAGCGCTTAAGTGGAACGGCCCTTCGACATTACTAACGAAATGCTGACTAGAAAACAAGTTCGTCTGTCGGACACCAACATCGAGTTGCAACTCTTGTGGAGTTCAAACAAGGAACTTCAGTAAGTTGCAAATATGTATGTATCCTGGACATAATTTGCCACTCATACTGAAATATTGAATCAGCACTCATTAATCCCCGATGTATCGTTGTTTTTGAAGGGGCTTCCATGGGCAAGAAATTTAATTACATTGGTGCGAGTGAGGAAATTTCTATAAGAACATGTGAAACGTAGTATCTTGATTAAACATTTGAAGACTGACGTGGAAACTGCTAGAAGTATTGTACTTGTAACATCTGAGCACCAAATTTGAAGTTTAGACATGTCTGGAGTATGCCCACTGCTCTCTAAAAAATTTGTCCAGTTTCTTTATTCTTTTTATCTTAAACTGCTGCCAGCAATGTTCAAGTTTTTATAATACTATACACAGTTCAATGTGAGCTTTAAATTTGTCGCTTTATTTTACCAAACGATTATCCGAAACTATATTTTAATAAAAAAAAAAAAGCAAATGTAACATCAATGCAACAACACGTTCCAATGCTTTGAGCGTAATGGGAGCGTGTTCCTTTTGCAATACTGGAACTTGTAACGAGAACTCGTTTTAAATTTGGGAAGCAACAAGGAATGAGCTTTAGTTCCTGTTGTAGAGGAACATGTACAACACTGGCCTGTACAAATAATCACTGGATTGCATAATGAAAAGATAGCGGCCACTTACTGACAAATGGGCGAGTATGTCTTATCTCCAACAATCTTGCCGATATTAACATCAACTACTTGGTTGGCAGTGCGCGAGATGTAATGCCGTTGTAAAGCACACCACATGCTTTAAATAGGCAATAATTAAAATGTGCTGCACAGGTATTCATTGCCCCTCTCTATGTCACCTGCGGAAACAGTAGAAGCGTTGCCATCAGCGCATCGGCCTAGGGAAATATATGGTGCACCGATCAACATACACATGTGCGCGGTAAAGAGCGACGCAGGCACTAGGAAACCTTGCTGGACAGACACATTTATTTAAGGCGAACTGCAACGAAACTTGACTAGGGCAGAATTGGCTCAGAGTGCGTAGCATATGTTGGGTAAGTAATGACAATGACAGTAAAAAATGTCGCAGTCACGCATTTCATTCATAATTGGTGCTCTAACCTTCAGTTAGCAGACGATGCTGAGCCCTAGCGATGTACCTAGGGAAAATCGGACACAAACAGAAATGATGTAAATTGTAGTTCACTGCCGCTCGCGAGCAGAACTCCCTGCAGCCACATCCCTGCCTTTTCTGCACGAACTCCTCTATGAGTGGCTAATTCAGAAGAGTTAACTCGTTTGTAGTACGAAATGAGGGGCCGTAGGCTGCTGGAGCCCATATGTTACAGCCGGGACCAGCTTTCACGCTTTTCCGAAAAACGTAAAGCTGCAAAAGCTGCGGGTTATCGCAGTGAGGTGAAAGGAATCGGAGCTATCGAAGAGCGTGGTGCTTTTCACGGCGCACTTCAGAGATGACAACATTATGTACAACCGGTGTCCGTTCGCCCAAATGCCGTTGAAACTGAAAAGAATGTTGAATCCCGACGTAGTGCCTTCAATATTCAGCCACTGCAAACTCAACAGCGGGAAGCCCCGACCAGCATTTGGAGAAGCGCCAGCGACAAGAGGTATTTGTAGTAGCCAGCTTTAGTACAGCGTAAAATGCTTGCCTTATAGTGTTTCACATGCTAAAATATAGCGTAACACTATTCGAAAGACATTTAGTACAGTGTAAAACCGGTAAAACAATGCCCCGCAAAGTGCTAAACTAGCTACACCATCTACGCGCGAGCAATCCAAGCTCCAAAAGCTCATCAGCTCCCTTCTAATAACGAGTACTTAAAGCAGCAAAGTTCGACAGAAATGTATCGTGCTCGGTTCAAAGTAATTCAAGCGGGTAAATGCATTTTAAGAAAGAAAACAAATTGTGCTACGTAATGTTGAATGTAAAAGTTTTGGGTGCAGTCAGACAAGTGTTCACATAAATGCAGGGACGCTTTCGGTAGACACTAGAGTGTGCCAAACCGAGCATCGATATTGAAGACAACGCTGTCTTACCGTCCGTAGTCTATCAACGAAGCGAGAATACCCGCACCGTAAACCAGCAGCATCATTTATTGTGAACCAGTGAGTTCTCCAAGACAGCAGGAAAAGACGGTAAGTGAGAAACGAGCAGCCATTACTTAGAGAAACACTTTAGCAAACTTTTATGAGCATGTATCCATGTTTCCTTCACAGTTCAAGTTTACAATGCTAGTTTGTTCTTTTGTTATCATCTCAAAAGAAAACTCTGGGGCGCGACCACAAAGCGCATACTTCTCGGAGAGTAGACGACTTGTCTGCATCGGTCGGTCTGTCGGGCTGCGGTCATTGTAACTTCCGGTCAGCTGTAATGGCGTCATTTTTTTTAGTTTCGGTATCAAAAATTGAGCTGTTGGCAAGTTTTTTTCTTAGGGAACCACTTGTATTTAGAAGGTGAAACTTGGCAGGTAGCATTATCTCCAGCTAGACTGCCTATAAATCGGCTTTTTGGGGTGTGCAAAATTTTGTTTCAGTTGGCCGTTCAGGCAAACTTACACATACATACTGTGAGCAAGGGTATTAGGACAGTGAGAGCATAACAGATGATGCACAACATATGAATCTCTCAGAATGCTTGAAGCCACACAGCAGGAGGTACGTTCCAATTGAGTGGTGTATGTTTTACTCACAAGGACATCACTGTAGAAATGCCAACCCATGCATCAGGAGAACTTGGATGAGTTATTCTCTCTGCTATCACGTTGCTCATCATGGTTCTGAATTGCTCTTTCAAACTGCCACTGTGCACTATCGTACAGGTGCGCAAGCGAGATGGAATTTTTTTCGCACTTGGAGTTTCATCTTGGCTCTCGTGGCAAATTCTTCAGCTGCCATTCTTACTAATTCTTCAGCTGACATTCCACTGCATCCCACTTACCAGTGGGAATGCAGAACTATCCTAGGAACCCACAAAGTCATTTTTACTGTTGAATCCCAGGAACCTTGGCTCAACAGAACAAAATTCATGATGTGAGGTCTTCTGCTGAGTGTATGACTTCATCATATCAAGATTTGACTGTTGACAAATGTAGCTTATCAATGTGTTTCAAAACAACATAGAATCTTCGTATAGGCAATAACGTAGTGGTCAGCTCTGGACAGATTTTGACCCCATGGAGTAATTTAAAGGGACCGACAGCCAATTTTTATGGCACCTGTTTTCTTCAGCGTAACAGAAAGCTTACAGGTCAGAGTGTCTAATCACAGAATAGTAATGCGCAAAGCACTGTGAAACATTCATAATCAAATTTCTTTATCTTCGGTGACTATGAAGTCGTATGCACACAACACATGCTGTAAACAGTGGGAGGTGAGCACGAGAGCGTTTCATGTTTGTGCGCGGAGTTTTGCTGTGCATGCGTGCACTCCCCGCATGTGACTACGGCTCAACATGTCCCAGTAGTTGCTGCGAAGGCAGCGACGCTGCTCAGTGTGAAACTTTTTTTACCTCGTAAACGGCAGAAAATAGAGTGAGGATGGATAATAATATACATATTCTCATTTTCAGCAGTAATTATGGTGCACATGATAGCATTAGACTGTGTACAGCAAATTGAAAGACTCCACAATTCAGCCTTCAAGGCTCTTCCACTAGGCTGCGCAACATACCGGTTTTTTGCTCCTTTTAAACATTAAAAATGTAGTAGGATCGTGAAAAGGATGCTTGAATCTGTCAGTCTTTTCATTTCCACCAGTATCTAATCACACATTCTGGCCAGTTATCGGTCCCTTTAACATGTTCGTAAACCTTGGTGAACCGAAATTTTTCCTGCTACATATACATGAACGGTCGCTTGTGGTTAGCATTCACAGAATGACCTTATGATCAGAAGCAGAATGAATGCCATCGATCCACTTCAAAAGGCTGTCTGATACAGGGTTGGCGTAAAAGACACACAAGTGAAAAGTAAACATAAAGGACCACTAGGGAACAGCAACAGCATAAGAGTGAACAAAATGACCATGTACTTGCTAGTTTACATGGTTTGAAGCTTACTCCCCTCACGTGCAAAATCTATGGTGGCATCTCGCAAAACCATGAGACCTCATAATCGGGTTTCCAACTGAGTGAAAACCACTGACAGAACGAGATTTCAGAAAAGGTCCACCGCATATGGCCCTACCTTGGTCTAACCATTATCATCCACTATGAAGACTTCATATACGATAAAGCAGAGCTTTATGCCTCTGTCCTCTGCTTCATTCACAGAAACATTCATGAACAAGTAAAGCTCCAGATAAGAAAGTTACTAAACCGAACGTACTTGCAGGCGCAGGTACCGGATGTGCAGTTCCACCTTGTGCACACAGTCTTCAAACAGCACTACCATACGCATGGTAGAGGCGCAGCCTTGGATGAAGCGCACAAGGCTCTTGTGATCCACATGCTCCATGTCATGTCCATTTATTGAAAGGATCACGTCTCCTGCACACACACGCCATCCAGCGTTACATTCAACAACCACACATTAATGACGGGCAAGGTGATGAACGATCGGTAGAGCTACAAAAGCAGGGTAGGTGTTCAAGCAGGGTAGGTAGATCACTGAAAGGCTTGTCCATTATGTGTAGAACAAAGAAGCTATTCATGCCACAAAGACTGCTTCATTTGAGGCAGAAGTCTAGTAAAGAAGTCCTGCTTCGAGGCACAAGGAGAATGATCAGCACTGGGCATTCGCAGATGGTTAATGCAGGCCATGGAAACAGTGTCTCCCCCTTTAATTTGCATGGACATTCCATACCCCTGTACATAACCTAGGCTTAAAGGGCCTCTAAACCACCTCCGATATTTTTTCAAACATTTCAAGCAAATACGAGCATCATCTTCAGAATGCCGTCAAGATCAACGATGCCACACGTGGCAGTGCTACGAGCCGCAGACGCCCCACAAATTCCAAGAAACAATCCCTTCTCCTCTCTGGGCCATTACGGCTCCCCAGGTGACTGGCACGACGTGACATACCAGTGATGCTGTCGACAATCAATGCTGCCATTGGGTGAAAAAGAACCTACGACTTCCGGTCAGTCTTCAAGCAGCTGCCCGTGCTCCTTGCTACGTGCGCGTGCTTGTGAATTGGCAACTGTGGCCCGTAACGCAAGAGCCAAATTGCTAGCTTGCCAACACAGAGTCCATACCGTCACAATTCGTACGAGCACGGGCCGGCATGGCAACGACAGCGGGTAGCCAAGGAGCGTGGAGTTGATGAAGTCACGGTAACCGAAAGAGTGCCTCGGCAATGACGTACGTATGACACATGAGATTGGGAGGGGTATTCGGAGAGGAGGGCAAAGCGGTTTTGGGAGAGGACACCAGCCGACCAACGGAGGGTAGCGAAGAAAAGAGCGAAACGAGCAATCACTGCTTTTTCATCATCAAACGCGAGTAACTAAGCTAGTGCGGCAAGAATTCTCATGGCTACGTGTTCGTTGCATACTCATGAACTGCAACCCCACACCTAAATTTTGACCTCTGGGTGGTTACGGGCCTTTTAAAGGGCCCGTAAGCCATTTGTGACAATTTTTTAACGTTTTAAGTAAACGTGTCACAATCAACAATGCCAACCAAACACAAAAGCGTCACGAACAGTGTGTGCCCTAGAAATTAAAAAAAACAATTTCAACCCGGAGAGAAGGAAAAGTTATCGCAGCTAGGCTGCCGAATCAGAATCAGATTCATTAAGTGTGAGCCCGTCATATAATAATAATAATCATAATATCTGGGGTTTTACGTCCCACAACCAAGATATGATTATGAGAGACGCCGTAGTGGAGGGCTACGGAAGTTTGGACCATCTCGTGTTCTTTGACATGCACTGACATCGCGCAGTACACGGGTCTCTGCCATTTCACCTCCATTGAAATGTGACCGCCGCGGCCGGGATCGAACCCGCGACCTACAAATCAGCAGCTGGGCACTGTAACCGTTACGCCATGAGTGAACAACATCTCAAAAGCGTGTGCGGCGAGACAATGCTGACAGGATCAAGAGTGGCTTTTCTCCCCCATGTTTCCACTTAACGCCACTTCGAACACTTATTTTTGTATGCCTGTGAACTACACATATGTTTATTTCAACACATAATTATTAACAGTTGTACTGGTCTCTTTTTAGAATTTATCTTGCTGTTACTCACAAATAAATCATGTGTATGTATCAACACAAATGATTTTTTTGTCACTTTACAGCCCCCTCAAAAAATTTGACAATATTTTTCTTAAATGGATTCCTCTGAAGAAATTAATTCACCAATAAAAAAAAATACACATTTTTGGAATGCATTTCGGGAAAAGAATTGACCCTCAAAGGGTTAAATGTTTCAGCTTGTGAAAATATTGAAAGAGTATTACGGCTTGCAATATTCAGCACAGCCTGTGTTGTGTGTTATACAACAAATCATGTTTCCTTTTAACGTCATTGTTGCTTCACTTTAGAGTGAACATGCGAGTTTTTCTTACCTTTGAGACTGCAAAGTCTTTTTATATAGTTGAACCCTTTTATAACCGACACGCAACAGGGAGCAATTCTTGTCCCTTACATGAGGTGTCTCTTATAAGCAGGGTACTACGTACGCATTTTCTTAACCCCTGTTTTTATGCAGGCACACTGGTGTCTCTTATATCCATTTGTCTCTTACATCAGTGTCTCTTAAAGGAGTTCATGTGTAACTCTAAACGTATAAATATTATTAGGAAAATCCAACTACTGAATTCAAATATGCTACATATTATCACAGGAGCATAGTTACACTGCATCATAGCTAAGACAAATGGGGGAAGTGGTGAGTGGGGTGCAGGTCCCCTACATGCTTTGGGAAGTGCAAATTATGTTAGGAAAGTGTGCTTGGGTAACAGACGTGTCATCACACTTTTAAAGTAAGGCCTTAAAGATCGCGATGCCAGAACATGCCTGAAAACTACTTAGCCAACAGTAAGGTGCAAATGGGAACATACCTGGACGCATCCCTGCGCGGAAAGCTGGCCCGTCATACTCGACGTAGTCTACGTATGTGATGAGTTCAATTTCTCCATCCCGCTTATGGTGGATGCCGTACGTCTGCGCAAGGTGACATTGCCCATGTCAATCAGTAATAACCACACTAAAAGAATTTCTACATAAATGATCAAAAGTTCGTGCCAGCTCACTCGTTATGTCAGGGCTGAGCAATCTAACACTCACAAATTGTTGAAATAAGCATGTCATTGTCACACAGTAGTATAGTTTTGAATTGTTTGACAAGAACCTGACACACTGCCAGTTTTCAACATGAGAATTGCAACTGCTTTAATAATTTAAATGATAATTTAAACCTCCTTGTAAACAAAAACAAGAAAAAGAGACTAGGAAAGCAATTTCTGCTGCAAAAAGGCATCTTTTAGAGCACCGCCAGGTGTAACACAGTTAAGTGCAAATTTCACTCAAATGAGAATAGCAACTAACAGTACGCAGTGAATTTTGTGCTGTGAGATTGAACTCATCAGGAACATTGTTCCAATTTGTGTTTAGAGGTTAAAAAAAAATGGCATAGCTTGCACTAGTGACACAAGGCTTCAGAAACGGCAAAGCCGATTGGCACCTAGCTGGGTAGCTGGTCTTGGCCTTTGCGAGGTGATGCTTTATTTTGCTAATTTTCGCGACATGATGCTTGGTTGAGCCAAGTTTTGCGAGGTGATGCTTGTTTTTGCGAAGTTTTTTTGGGGGGAATTACCAAGTCGCTCCTAGGTAGTAAGCTGGTTTGGCTAAGTTATACTTTATTGCATTGAGATACACTCGACATCAGCCCCGGTAGGTGCCCCCGTATAGAAAGGAGTTTGGCGAGTTTAGCCAAGTGTTACCAAGTAGTCGCTAGTGATGCTCAGCTGTTGGGCCAGGACCAGCTAGGTGCCAATCAGCTCCACTGTTTCTTTAGCTCTGTGCCACTAGTGCAAGGCACGCTAACCTTTTGAGCCATGTAAATGACGTTGCTATGCAAGGATCGTAAAGAGCGGTGCTGGGTAGCATTCTTTGTTTCCCTATTTTTCTCTCATATCTGCCTTTTCTATGTATTTATGTCCCTCTTCACTTCTATTTCGCTCTATTTCTTTCTCTTTCTCACTCTTTCTATCCTTCCTTGCCTTCCCTCCTCCTCCTTTCACTTTCCTACCCCCCACAGTACAATACAAGGCTATGCAATGCAATGCTATGCTATGCTATGCTATGCTGCGCTAGCGTGCCTGGACAGCCGAGTGGTTACGACGCTCGCCTTCAGAACATGGGTACGCGGGTTCAAATCTCGCCTCACCACGAAATATTTTTCCCTAAGAATATCTCTCTTTCTCCTTCTTTATCTCTCGCTATACTCGTTCTCTCTCCCATCAGAGTGATTGCATACTACGTCGGACAAACCAGCGCATATGTTCTGAGAGTGAAGCAGAAGATGAAGATGTGAGAACGTGCCGGTTCCTGATGATCATTTCTGCTTGCTCTGCACGGACTAACTGTCCATTTAAACAGCTCTGCTGTTAAAAATCAACAGGACGTAATACATGCAGTTCCTTTATTGCATCTAACATTGCTGTACAGGCACAAACATAAGTGACAACAATCAATATTGAACTTTTATTATGCAACAGCACTGCTAGTGTGTACAGGAAAGCTACCATGTAACTGGAAGCACAGTCCAATGTTGGCAGAAAACTCGTATATGAAGGTACGCTCATGTGTAACCCCGAAACTTAGCCCGCATTCCTGGTTAAGGACGTTGATGTATGTATGTATGTATGTATGTATGTATGTATGTATGTATGTATGTATGTATGTATGTATGTATGTATGTATGTATGTATGTATGCATGCATGCATGCATGCATACATGCTGCCAGCATCACGTTGTGGCTGTGGCAGGATTGTAAAATAAATATGGCGTGTAGAAGGAATAAAAAGGTTACAGTAATAGAGAGGTGAGCTAGTTGGTACGCATGGACGCTAAAAGATTGGGCGTGCAAACATGGACACAAGAGAGAAGCCAAGACACCACAAACGCCAACTAACAACTGCAAAGGCACACAACAGCGGAAAAGAAAGAAGACACGAAAACTTATCTGTGCATGCCCAGGCATTAGGCGATACCCATCAATCCAGCATGCATGGGGGGTCTACGTGAGAGATAGCTGCTAAGGCATTTGATTTCTTCTTTATGAAAGTTAATCAATGGTCAGCTCAAGCATGCGTGACCACTGCTATCGATATGCCATGCCTCAACCATTACATGCGTTCCTGCAAGCCTGTGCCTGTACAAAACTGCGCATGCACAGAATTTCGGCGTGCATTTACATTCTCGACAATGTCAAGATAGGTTAGATGGTGAGCCTCCGATTCGCGATCTATGTTCCAATAATCTCTGGTTAACAAAGTGGCCTCTGTGTTCTACGTAGGAGTGGCGGCAGCTAAAAGGAACCTTATACAACCCACCTGTATGGCAATCAGTAAATACGTTCGTGTGTTTTACGAAACAAATGTCCGTCCCCTTCTTCTAACAAATGTCTATTACTCGCTCATCCTTTCTCTACACAGTGGCGCATATCTAACCTAACTCATTGGCAGCCGTAAAAACGACATTAATGCTGTATCCACTTTGCACTTTCTTTAGCCTGCGAGATACGCAATGAATGTAAGGAATACCCATAACACATTTGTTCCTTGTTGTTAGTCGGCGTTTGTGGTGTCTTGACTTCTCTATTCTGTCTGTGTTTACACGCCCAGTCTGCTAGCATGAATAAAAAGGTGTATCTAAATAACTTTGCATGCTTTTCAAAGCCATACATAGAAAGAAATAACTAAGTGGCCAGCACAAAATCTAGGCATGATATTTTCATCCAATGTCTTCAAAATCGTACTATGCGATCTTTCCGCAGATCTAGAGTCTGTAGATAAATAATTTACACTTGCATATAAAGCTACAATAGTAGACAAGCATCAAAAACATATCTTTTACATAAGGACTGGAGCCAAGTTATCCCTTTCCACAAAGGCGCGAAGTGCAGGAAGCAGCCAAAGCAAATGCATTTCATAAAGAAAGGAACTGCTCAACAAAAGAAGTCTCACCTGCAGTGTAAATCCAAAGGAGCCCTTGCGTCTTTCCACGATGATGGTTCTCCGGCGACGGTCTTCATCCGGGCCGGTTACTATCACCCTGTCATTTTTCACCCTCTCCAGGATTTGGTGCTGAAATGGGAAGCCTTTTATTACTATGGCACAATAAAGAGAAAGATGCAAGTGGAATATCAATGTAAGCAAAGCAAAATTCGAGAAAACACAAGAGTGTCGATGTTTTTAAAGGTAACCAGAACCATGCTCCCTTTTATTTTGCTATTCGTGCCTGTTATGTGGTATGGAATCGTGTATTCATGTGTTCTGTAGCATAAAATTATGTAAACTTGGGCAGTGAGAAAGAAAAAAAAAGACAGTGCACACAGAAGATCAAATGAAATTACAAATCTGACTTAAGAGTGCAAATCCTTGGGCAAGTTGGTGGTCTATTATAGTGCTTTTCTGTGTTTCTTCTTGTTCTTATCCTTTCTTGCGCAGTTAGACACTACGAATTTGAGTCTGCCATCCCCTGTACACTCACAAAGTCAGTAATAAATTTTTGTCATTATCCAAATATACATAAACTAGCCGACAGTAGCACTGTACTCTCTTTGCTAGCAAAATAATCAACATACACCATAGACAACGTCATCGAAATTATGCGCGTTTTTTGGCCCAAAAGTGTGAAAAACTCATACGGAAAAAAGAATAACATTGCGGAAAAAAGGTATACCGGCTGAGCAGACTGTGCAACAGCTCCGCCTGCAACTATCATAGCTGCCTTGCGCCTTTGCACTAACGGAATGTGCCGTCAGCCGTACACAAAATGAGATACCTTCCCTCTTTTTTTTTCCTTCTCACAACCTCTGCGCAGCCCCTGGCTACTTCTGAATCAGAGTCACCTGCGCTTGACAGCTTGTCCATCCGTTTGTGCTCTTGTTTCTATGCTACAGTCGCTAGTGCCACCATCACTCGGGAAGAGTTCATGGCATGAGTTAGGCTCGCACAATGTCTGGAATTTCAATTAAAATAACTTGCAAACTTTGGGCTTTATCTGTATTGCACAACTTTTCCCATGACATTTAGCAGAATTGGGCCTGCTTGCTATTGTTTACTACAGTCATCATGAAAACAACCAGGAGACACTTGGGCGACAGCGTATGCATGCCAATACATCACATGTCACAACATTGCTCCAACGTGGCTCGAGCACAAAGCTCACTATACAAACATTGCCTCTTTGTACGGGCCATGACAGAGCTCTGCTAATGTCCCTCAAAACAAGACAGATTTTTTACCCCACGGTACACATAATGAAAACATCATTCTTATTACACTCTACCACTGTCTATGTAGTGTATTTCTGCCACTCACCAAGTGAACAGCTTGCTTTAAACAAAAAAAAAAAAAAAAAAGAAAGCTGCAAACTTATTTTTGGGTAGTTTATGTGCCGGAACCACTATATAAACTATGCAATGACCTCCTAGAGCTTTCAGACAGGATTCTAATAGGCCCACAATTTCTTTTGTATTTTACTGCTACTGAAATGTGGCAGCTACAGCTGTGATCTAAACCTGCAACTTGATGCTCAGAAGCATGCCATAGCCATTAAACAACTGTGGTTGATGGCCTGTCTAGAGCTCCTTTCCACTGTTGCATTACTAACGTAATCATCCTCCAAAGTTGACAATACCATTATCTTGGCCGATTTAGATGCAAGAACCACAATAGAAGAAAGAGACGCACCATAGTGTGAAATTTTTCCTTGCCAAAGTTATCACTAGTACCTACCGTCATGTACTACAGCAGGTCCTTGCCTTTGGAGATGTTAGTCTTTTTCTGTGATAAACCTTTGTGCATTTTCCAGTTGATCCTTTACCACTTTTGCAAATGTCCTGCATCCAGCGTTAACTTTAACACTTCATTTTTCATGCTTCTCGAAGTAGGACTACTTCATTACATATCCCCAACCTTATTTCTTTAGGGTTCCAAAGTACCCACTTGTGCTCTTCTACAGCTCGTGCCATTTTCTTCTCTAAGTGGCCTGTGTGAATGTGCTTACACTACAAGCGTAGCTACATAACTCACACTGTCAAAACTTAAACAACAATGTTTTTCTTTGTTGCTGTCATTATCTGGCTTACGATTGACCCCAGCTGTAAAGCACAACGCATAACATTAAAAGCCGATACACCGAAGTTCCAGTGTAGCCCAATATTCCTTATGTAAAGCAAAAGCTTCTGGCTGCAAACAAAAATGTATTTTAAGGGCCCTTTGAAGTCTGCCACTATTCTGAGAAACGAATCTCGGTGTTTCATGTTATGCACCTCAGCGAGTGTAAGCCGAGAGTCAGCACACAAGGAAAATGCACGCACCGCGCTCACTTTCAGCAGACCGCGCATGCTTCGAATGCAAAAAATCAAAGCAGGAAGCTAGAGCGAACAGATTCCCTGCATATGACCACGACGCAAGGCCACTGGCTCTATTCCAGCGTCTTGACACCAGGGTCACACGCACAGTTCGCTGCCAGCAAAGACACACTCTTTCACCCTTCCCATCTGCCGAGCAACGCTGCCTGTATACAACGTAATTCGACAGCGATACAATGCGAACTTCGGAGTGATCGGATTACGACTGCGCTATCGCGCGTGCTGACGTGCGTCAGCACCAGCCTCCCCCCTCAAAAATCGTGCGTGCTACTGTAGCAAGCAAAGAACTCGGCAAGTTTCTAGGTATATACCTCTGCTTCTTGGGACACCATAACGACGATTCGCTAGCGGCCAGCAGGTCAAGGTGCAACGCACAATACTGCGTTGTCGTGCGGAACTCTTGCATTGCGGTTGCCCCATCGCCGCCTACCTAATTATCTCCTCCTGCGAGCCCGCGATTAGACCCAAGTAGCAGCGGTTTTTTTGGCGGATAGCCAAGCGCTTTGTGTGCCTCTGCTGTTATTTTTCGCCTGCACGCGAATGCGCGCGTATTGAAACCACTCTGGTAGGGATCCGGCCTTGGTGGCAAGCGATGCGTGAGGAACGACGAACAGTTTTTGCGTCAGTGCGACAAAAACGGGTAGCAGCCGTTTCGGAACCGACCTCTGTCTGGCTCTGTGGAAGAAGCTCCACGCCTGTCGCCCGAAGTAAGGCCGCTTTAATGCGTTATAAGAGCATATGCCGATGTAGTTACATAACATGCCGGGAAACTGCGATATAAATCAATACCATGAAAACTCGCTAACTCACTACGGCCACTACGGCAGACACGGCTGTGGCCCGCAATGAGCGAGTTATCATCCACGTACGATTCGTCTAATTAAGCGGCACTCGTATTAGTGCATTTCGGAAATGAAAATAACAAAATACACCACTTTCGCAAATTTAGAGTGCAATCACCTCGGACACATTGCGGGTAAGGAGAAATGGTCGATGCTTTCGCCTTTTGACGAGCAAGTGGAGAAAGTGTTCTACACTTGTTTCAGCGTTGAACACGTTGATGAACTTCGCAAAACAGAGCGAAAGAGAAGCATCTGATGCGCGCATACGCCTTCCTTTTTTGCCGCACTTACCTGAGACGTTTCAAGGCTGGCGAGGACACTGCTGTGCCCGTGATGGTGGTGTCTTCGATGATGGTGGTGACGCTTGCCATGTTTCTTGCTCACTTTAGGCGACGACATACCGCCGCCAACAAGCATTGTGAGCGCGCTTAGTAACTAAACGTGTGAGCCATTTCATCACACACCGCCATCGCAACCCCCATTATCAACTTCCGACGCCCGTAGGCAGTCGCTTAGCTACGGCCGCTACGGCCACTACAGCGAACACAGCGCCTGATGAACTGCATGTGTTTATGGTTTATACGCTTAGCTTGCGCCCGACGCGCCACATGCGGCAACGCCAGCAAGCCCTCTTTTTAAAGAAATGTCCTGTTATTGAATTGTTTTTACATATCTTAAAGCCTGCATACTTAGAAACCCTTAATTGCTTAAAGTGGCTTTTGCTTTATATAAATTATTGATAGCATTGCTGAGTAGGAACGTAACCACTGATTGTGAATTTATCTTGCCAGCCACAACAGCGCTCAAAACACGCAGCATCAGCGGTATCAGCAACATGGCGTGCGAGATGTTTTCGCATTATCGCAATTTGCGAGTGTGTAGCGTGTGTAGTTAGCGAAAAAGAGTTGAGACAAGCTGAAACGTGCGTTGGTTATTTGGCAGCGAGCGCCTGGTCTTTAACCGATGGAAAACATGAGCCCTAATGAAGCAACCTGTCCGCGTTACGCTTGTGAAACGTGTGGCAAGGCGTTCGTGAGGAGGTGCAGCCTGGCTCGCCACAACAGTGAAGTTCATTCGATACAAGTGCCTTGGGGCAGCTTCAAGTGCGACCAGTGTCATAATGTCAGATACAATCAACGTGAACAGCTTCTGAAACACCTGATCGAGATGCACCAATTTGAGTACAAGTACGAACAGCGACGCTTTCGCTCCTTGCAGGGTAAGAAAATCTCGAGTGAAGACTGTATTTAACTAATTAATACTGTGCTTGTAGCAAGCAGCGGGGCGCATAAAAAACGCGCCGGAAGATGAGTTACGCTTGAGCGATGCTTAGGAGTAGGCTTTTGGCTGCTTGAGAAACTGCGCATTCCCTTATGTATAGTGCCAATAATTTTATCTTAAAGCGATGTTTCTGCGACTAAGTTATCGTGCTTTACGAATGAAGCTAGCATCAATCATTACAACGGGCTAGTCGCCCGTGGCCACTAGTACATGACCTTGTCACTCGAGTGAATCCGTCTGGTTAGAGTGTACTAGAACAGGGGAGTGCCCGGAACGAGCTTCAAAAAGTGAAGCCCTAACAGGATCAATCCGCTTGCGGCGCTGCGATCGGTAGTCTGCAATGTGTCATCGTTTTAAAACTTGCGCGCAGCTCCACCGAAGTGGTGCCGACATAAGCGTGCGCAGGGTTCCCCTTCAGGGGGGGGGGGCGAGGGTTCGTTGCAGCGCCCCCCTCCCCCTATTAAGTAAATGTATAGGGCCGACTTTGCGCCCCCCCCCCCCTCTTAGGTAACTTGGGGGGGGGGCGGCCGCCCCCTCTGCCCCCCCTCGTGCGCACGCCTATGGGTGCCGAGGTAGAATGCCCGCTTCACACTCGAAAGGCCCGGGTTCGAATCGCAGCTGTAAATGTTGAGTTTTCATTTTTTTCTGTAACTTCTTATAGCTGTATTGTTTTTTCTTGTTTCTTAAAACTAGCCGCAATTTCTACGTATTGCCGCAGAAAGTAACTGAAATGTGAAGTAAAATACCGGATATTTGACGGTGAGTGTAATTATTTGCAGCGCCTCCGGGATTTCTCGTATACGCAAAGATCTCAGAGTCATTCTTTACGTCTTTGTTGAATGCCGTGCGGCGGTCGCTGCAAATAATTACGCTCACTGTCAAATTTATTGTATTTTACTTCACATTTCAAGTTACTTTTGTGGCAATGCGTACCAATTGAAGCGAGATTTAAGAAACAAGGAAAAACAATACAGCTATAAGAAGTTACACTAAAGAATAAAAACTCAACATCTACAGCTGCGATTCAAACCCGAGCCTTTCGAGTGGCAAGCAGGCATTCTACCTCTGCACCACTTTGGTGGAGCCGCGCGCAGCTCTTAAAACGACGACACATTGCAGACTACCGATCGCAGCGCCGCAAGCGGATTGACCCTCTTAGGGCTTCACTTTCTGTACATTGATGCTGCAGCCGTTCCGAGCACTCCCCTGTTCTAGTACACTCTAGTCTGGTCATACCCATCCTTCTCGCCCTCGTATCTCTGAACACATCCCCTGTAGTATTCAAAGCACGAGAGCGCTAATGCCGGTTCAGTGCGCATCGTCATGAAATTTCGGTCATTGATTATGTTTCACGATATTTTTTTCAGATTTCTTTCGTTGGAAGCAGAACGAAGAGAGGAGAGAGAAAGTGTGCTTTGTCGCAAGCTCCAGCGCGAAAACACTGTACGGCGGCCGCATCAAACGGTGGTACGTGTGCCATCGATCTGGCAGTTACATTCCCAGCGGCAAAGGCCGTAGGCGGCTGAAGTCTCAAGGTAGCTGCAAAATTAACGCGCACTGCATGGCAACAATGTCCTCCGTTCAAGACATTCAAACTGGTGTTGTCACGCTTGTCTACCAAAAGAAACATTACGGGCACGACATAGACCTAGGCCACTTGCGGTTAAGCAAAGAGGAGAGACAAGCCATTGCGCAGCAACTCGCTCAAGGCATACCTGTTGAAACTGTGCTGAAGAATGTGAAGAAAACTCTTGGGAGGGAGCTCCAGAAGATACACTTGATCACCCGGAGAGACCTCAACAATATTGCCAGACGTGAACTTGGATTGACATTGCCCCAGCTTCAGAAGGAGGGACCGAATACACCGTACTTGAAAGACGTGAAGCTTGAGCTGCCATCGGAATCGTCCAATAGCTGTTCGTATGATTTGGACCAAGACATAGACAAATCTGCCGACCATGCACCTGAAGGAAACGAAAATATCCTCATTAACCTTCCTGGTGTTGGATTCCAGAGCGGCAGCCAGCTTCCACTGGCACCACTAGTCATTGGCCAGCAGGGTACTGCACCATTGGTCTTCACTTCCTTGATTCCAACTGCTCAGAATGGAAGTGTCATCATTTTCAGCAATCCTGGAACCACTCTGCAAACCAAAAGTAACTCAACATTACCTTCCGTTAGAGGCAGCGAAGCAAGAGGGAGTGGCACACAACAGAGCCTGCTAAAATGCAACAACAGGAACTATCTTGAATCGGTGAGGCAGCTTTGCTCCGATAGTTACTCCCCTGGTGGTGACTGTTCAGCACCAGTGAGCCAGGCGAAAAAATGCGTTTTGGAAGCGATCCATGAGCTGCACGCGAAGATCACCAAATATTCTGGAAGTGAGGACAAGTTGAATCACATAGAAAAAGAGATTCGGGGACTCTCTCATTTCGTTGACTTTGGCGTAGTTAACTGGGAGCCTGGGGACTGTGGAGAAATGGAAGGAAATAAGTTTTGATGACGAGGAGGAGCCTCAGTTGCAGGGCTTGTCGGAATCAAGGTTTCTCCAAGACTTGTCAGAGGGCCAGAGCGCAATTATAACAGAGAAGAAGAGCAAGCCACATAGGCAAGACCATGTGTACTCGAAGATGAGTGAATGAGTGCTGTGTGTTGCTGTGTGCATCAACCTTTAATGCGTTTTCATGTTCCCTTAGACGAGTTATCGATACCGAGTTGCGAGACGTTTATCGAGGTCTGTTTTCTATTGCAAAAGTGAGCGGGTTGACGCATGGGTGAGCAGAGCTGTCTCTGAGCTGTGGAGCTATTGCTGCACCTATGTTGCCATGTTCTTGTGAGTTGTGTTGCTGTTCATCACTGTAGCTTCGCAGCAACAAAGAGGCTCACAATAATATGTTTTGGCTCTGGTCATGTGTGTAGCACTTGGAACACATTTCCAGCAATGTGTACTTTTTATGTTTTAGCTGGACTAGTCCTCCAGGTCTGACACAAAACCAGTTGATCAAGGTAGAACATAATTTATGTTAAGCAGAATAATCTTATTAACTCCTGAACTATTCAGTTGCTAGGGATGCAACATATTTCTGTGTGTTCCATTTTTTTTTTCATGCCTTGTTCATTAGTACCATATTTTTGTTCCTCAGACTATAAAATATACATCGTTACTTTTTGAAACCCAGTGTGTTCTGCTTACGGTTGATATCCCACATCCACATTGTAATAATGGTTTCTTGAAATGCACCTACTTGGGTACTAAACTGCTTTTCCAGATGAAATGCATATAGTTTAACTTGCCAAGCTTCCACTGTTATTTATTACCACTGAATTTATTTAGCACTGTTATGTAAGTGCAATTTATTGAAAGTACAACTTAATGATCTCCCGTCAAGTTCTGTCATTCCAAAAACATTTTCTTTTCATGCACGATGTTCATGGCATCAATCGCTACCATAAGGCAGCTAACAGACACTTTAGTGGAGTTTCTGTGGTTTGCTTTGTCCAGTCCTATTTATGCTAGCACCTTGCATGCAACTGTTCAGTGGGAGCACTAACTAGTTCATGTGAGCATAGTGCCCATACCGGGAGTGCAATATACAGTTTTCACAGAATGAAACACAACTTCAAAACAAGTATAACGGCCAGTATAACAGCCAGTATTCACAACTGCTCGAGATGACCAAATCACGCTTCATTAAATCTGGCGACAAAAGGTGATGTTGGCTCTTGAAAGTGTACAAGCCAACCTTAAGGCATTGTGACACAAGCTGAAGGTCATGGAAACGAAAGCGTGTGCATTACTTAGCCCTAAACTGTTGCATTTCATTCCATGAACAGCAATAGAGCCAGTCAAGAGGAGTGCAAGGGTGCAACCACTTAACTCTTGCATCGTTTTACAACCAAGGGCTTCATGTCACAAGGCGACAAGCTAGTTGAAAAGTGAAATCACTGCAGTCCTGTGCAACCACCTGAACGTGTAAATTGTAAGCCGAGCATAAGTGACTCTCTGCCAAAATGATCTGCTATTCACTTGTACATGAGCACAAATTCTGTAATGTTCTTTATTGATTTTAGATTGAGCATGATGTGAAAGAGACATCTCCAATCAAACGGCATGTGTATGCTGCGAAGTCGAGAGACATTGCTCTATATTATGTTTTTTTTTCTACTGTGATACATACACGGGAAAAACTAGCAAATAACAGACAGTTCTATAGCCTCGCTCACTCAATAGACTTAGTGCGCTTCTTCGGTTCATGTGCAGTTTACACTAAGCATTCATTTTTGCCACTGTGCGCTGACCCTCAACCCTTTTTCCTGCAAAGGTTCCTCGTTCAATAATGTCCAGCAGCTTTATTCATGTAAGGTGCAAATCCACGCCAGTTGAGGAAGCCATAACCAGGCCGGAGGTTGTGTGGGTGCCAGGTTATACCTCGAAGGGCTGCACGGCATTCTCGCACTCTCTGGAATTGCTTGTAGGAGACAACTAAAGCACGAGCGATGATGTCAAACACATTGAAAATCAGCAGGAAGGACATGCCCACATACATCCCCATGATGCTTCCCATGCCACTGATCAGACGGGGGACCTGCAGCAGGTAAAGTATTGCAAGGTTCACCTTGTTATACAGCTTAGCCTAGATATAATGAAATCACACATCAGAAAAAGATTGTTATATCGGGGATTCTGTATTTCAGTGGCACTAATGATCTTGCACATTCCTAAAACCATTCGGCTACATTTTGGGCTGTTCATTTATATATTACAATTCATTTAAGATTTCCTGACCAACTTGTAGATATCTTGTATCTTCTGTGGTGATTTGGACGTGAATGCCACCACAGACAACTACAATTGAATCCCTTTATGAGAGACATGCACCGGGAAGCAGTTTTTGATCACCAAATGAGGTGTCTCTTGTAAGTAGGGTGCCACGTTCTCATTTTCTTGTCAGCGCCTGTTTTGGTGTAGGCACTCTGTTGTCTCTCATACGCACTGGTCTGTTACATAAGCACCTCTTACGAAGGGATCCAACTGTATTAGGAAATCTGCGCAATGCTTGCAGGGACTGTGGCCTAGCGAGCACTTTTAAAATGAAAATGCGGCAACATGTCTGATGTACAGTATGACGACAAGTTGCTTAGCTCAGCCGACATATTTAGCTCAGATGAGTAGCGAGGGGGGGGGGGGGGGTTCAGTCTGTGCATGTGGGACCATAGTAATTGTTTTTCTCGCCAATCACTGAATTCAATCTTATGAGAATTGTTACATTTAAAGTAAAATGTTTAAATTGTCTTACTGCATAAACAGATATTTTTTTATTCATGCTTCAATTAGTTGAGGAGTAACAAAACTTCATAACAATTTTGTAAACCCCTCTTTGTAACACATATTAAGCCCACGAAATGTGTTATTTAATGCTCTGAGATACACGACTAGATTTGAAGACTTGGTGAGTAGTGGAGCAATTTTACCTTAATCAGAAAGAATATATATAAAGATTTTGTAGCTCTAACAGATACCATTTATGTAACTGCAATATCTTGTTAGTGAAAAGCTACGAATTTGTACACCTAGTGCAATTTCATTACTTAACCGACCTTTGGAAATTAGTGTAAAAAAATCCTAGGTCATACATAAAAATTCTGCTAGAGTCGCCTAAATATAAATTTTTAAAAGTTCACCAGAGTGAACGAATGAATCAGTTGAGATGGATGAGTTATTCTTTAAAAACTCTGATGTTGTTAATTACACCATCATATGTTTGTCAATAATGAACAGTCAAACCCTCGCTTTTAAATACCGCACCCGAAACTCTGCATCTGAACGTCGTGAAGTTCACGGTGTTTTTTCACGTTAAGGCTACATTGTCTCATCAAAATTTCATGAAAATTTGCACTCGAAGGACAATGCGCTTCGCTTTCGCCGTTTAATGAATATGTAGGCGCTGGTACAATTGCAGGCGCTGTCAAAATCTATGACATCACAGCGTGTCAAGATGGCGTTGCCAGCTGAATTTTCTTTTGCGCGTTTTCTCTAGGACGCCTCGATGCAATTGTTCGAGCGCTGGCATCGAGGCGCCCCAATAATAATTGTTGGGGTTTTACGTCCCAAAGCCACGATATGATTATGAGGGACGCCGTAATGGAGGGCTCCTTAAATTTTGACCATCTGATGCATGGAGGAAAAAGATCTCTGGTGTTCTTTAATGTGCACTGACATCAGGGTTGCCGTTGAGCGGATTTGAAAAAAGCCAGAACTGAAGCTAAAAGTAGCCATGACATTTAAATTTATCGCTAAATTTGTGGCCAAATAGCACACAAGCAGTATTATGACTAGAGTTTTTATTAGCCTATTGAACAATAAGTACCATTTTTAATGAGGAAGACCATAGACACTAAAGCACAGTTTTCCCCTCTTGTCTTCAAGCCACAGATAAGTTGCAAAGAAAGGAATAAATTATGATAAATTCAGCGGGCTGTGCATATAGTTCGTGTACAATAAAGTTCTTGCCGCATACAGAGCAATTTAGGAATATTCCAGCCAAGTTGGTATGAACATTAAGTGTTGACATAGGCGTGCGCACGAGGGGGGGCAGAGGGGGCGCCCCCCCCCCCCCCCTTAGTCACCTAACTAGCCCCCCCCATCAAGGGGAACCCTGCGCACGCCTATGAGTGTTGAATCACTTTTCCTTCGAAGCCGCCGATCGAATTTATTAGTAGAGCTTGCATTATACTACGTCACCTTTTCAAGGAAACGCGTATTTCACATATGCAGTGAATAATATGACCTTCAAGAAAGATTAACAATGTAAATATTTGGATAATTTTATAACGTCTGATTTGACCCTTTTAGCTTCGCCTACCTATATTTTGACATATATAAAAAAAACATATATAAACACCGGCTGGGGTATATACATATAAGCTACAAAAATATTATAAAACAAATTTCGCCGAAATCAAGCCAGTACTTTGCTGGAAAAAAAGTGGGACACATACGTCCCACTGACTCATGAAAGTACCATCATGCGACCACACCAGCGAGTATTTGGGATGAAACGGCCGTAACAAGTGGCGCAGAGGAGCACTTCTGATGTTGTGCAGATGAACGTCGTGCGCACCTAATTTCCAGCAGCGGAACAGCACCTGCTTATTTGCCTTACAATCCTTCATAGGGCTGCGGTCTGCTCCGGTAAAGCTTGCTTCACCCCACTCACCACCAATTCTTTGTCACTTTTGTCGTCCCTTATTCCGCTCTCGAAATGATCGAGTACTCATGTTGTCTCTGAATATCTGCCCACTTTTCAAGAGGTATATGAAATCAAAAAAATTATGCCCATGCACTGTTATTCCCAATTAGGCTTAGCGAAGAGCGTGGCAGTTTCGCAGATGACATGTGTTTCGATGGATTTATCAATCAAATAACTGCACAAATATACATAAACACATCATAACTGGGAGCTGAAATCGCCTTTCTAGAATACCAGAAAAAGAGAAGACTGTCAGTCAGTCAGTCAACAAACTTTAATAGGGTCCAAAGGAACTACAAACTCGTAGTTGCGGGCCACGCCCACGTTGGGACCGGAAGACCATGGTCCTCCGCCCGTTCGCGGACCCTTTGAACAGCCCTTAGTTGTCTAGCATTTTGAATGACAGGTTTTTTTTTGTTTGTTTGTTTTTAAACTGAACGGGACGAAAATTCAGAAGCTTCCGTAAAATTCCAAAGACATTGTGGTACTACTGCCACCTTCCGAAACTGCGGTAAAACAATTTTTCTCGAGCTTGCATAGACTTAGGTGAGATAGCAGCCACTTAGCGTTGCGCTAATTGCGACGGCTGATGTGGGAGAAAAGTTTTCTGTAGAAGAAAAAGTGGGACGTATGTATCCCGCTGTCGCACAAAGGCTTAAGCTAGAATATTTCTCCGCAGTAATTTCAGTCTGTTACCGGACAAGTTGAAAGAGCATATATGCTTTGCTTATGTTCGCCGTATACTTGATTACGGTTGTATTTGTTGGGATCCGCACACAGCTGTTCTCACGGAGCAGCTTGAAAAGCTGCGAAACAAGGCGGCAAGATTTGTATTTTACAATTGTAGTTGAACATCAAGCATGACAGAAAGTAAACGTAAATTATCGTGGCACGCACTACAAGACCGGCGGAGAAACCTTAGACGGAAATGTCTTTCACGCTGTTTACCATTTCACAACCGACATTGAGCAAGAAAGATATATATCAAGTTGCCCACACGTGTGTCGTCGAGGTATTCCATGCCCTGAAAGTCCTCGAGTTTCCTTTCAGGGGTGTCGTCTTCAGGTATTCTTTTTTGCACGAGCCATAAGAGAACGAAATGCGCTATCGCCAGGCATTGTGAAAATTTTGTGCAACGATGCTTTTTACCGCGCGTTGTGTGTGTGATCACTTTGTTTCTGTGTTTTTACTGTAACACCCCTGCTGTAATGCCCACTGGGACGATGCAGGTATGTAATACATAGATAAACAAATAAACAAATGCTGCAACTTCACATAGTGAAATCTTGTTAAGATGAACAACCCAGCTTAATTTTGTTGCGGATCAGCATAGATGGCAGGCAGCGTGAGCAGCGAGCTAGTTACGCGTCTGCCAATTAAGATGCACGCAACATCGCCACTTCGTATTTTTGCAGGCGCGCCGCGCGTTGCGTTGGAGTGCCGCGATGTACACCCATGGAGGAATGCAAGTACACCAGCCGGCTTCTCGGGAGACTATGCGTGCGCGCATCGGCTGACATGACGGAAGAGCTTGGGAACAGCGTATTTAAGTCCAAATAATATGAAAAATGGCCACTTAAATGCACCAAAACAAAAGTTAAAAATAGCCATGGCGTCAACCTGAAATTTTCGTCGCGCGAGAAGGGGTCGTAAAGCAGCCAATTTGGCGCAAAGTAGCCACCAACAGCAACCCTGAATAATATCGCACAGTACGCGGGCCTCTAGCATTTCGCTGGAGATGAAGTGCGACCGCCGCGGCCGGGATCGAACCCGCGACCTTCAGGTCATCAGCCGAGCTCCGTAACCACTGCGCCACAGCGGCGGACATCGAAGCGCCCTAGCTTACTCGCTTACCATGCGACATCTCGCGGGAAGAAGGATCATCACATAATATATACGCGAATTTCTTTTTTTCTTCTCATCTCCCTTTAAATCTCAACAAACCTACCTTAAATCAGTGCAGGGGTTGTTTTGTAAAAACATTTTTACGGTTTCACATTTTTTATGAATATGCGCCATCAAGGTTTATCCCTAGCTCAAGCTTAATTCTTAATTATATGTGCCTTGTGCATTGGCCTAGCCAGAGAGGCGGGCGTGCGGGGAGGCTCTAACACCTTTGAGAAATTTTTTAGTTTTTTTTTTCTCCTGTATATGAATACGCACACTACAAGAACAAACACATAGAGGGATGCACGAAACACTAGTGTAGTTAACATTTAACGGTAAACACCTCGACAGAACCACGCGACAATAAAGTGACAATTTGATATTGAACCGACGGTGGACAAATAGCTGCATTATAGCGTTTCAGTCGTTGTACTTGCCGTCACTTTGGGGTCGTTCCTTCTGCGGTACTCTTGCGCACTCGCCAAGTAGACGACAACTTCCGTCAGTACCTTGTCATGTTTCCTGAGCAAAAAAGATGCAACAAAAAAAAAAAGGTGACTTTAATTCTTGACTTAGGTGTCATGTAGCGGCATTCGCACGACGGCGTCCGTGTGCCCTCGTACAAAGGCATTGCCACGTATCATTGCCTCGTATATTCCTTAGAGTAACTTTAAAATGGTAATTTTAAGAACATGGCTTTCTTTCCCACAGCCAGGGTTGCCGTTGGGCGGACATGAAAAGGCGCCAGAACTCACGCCAAAAGTAGCCAAAGTAGCCCTGTCATTTGATATCATCGCCGAATTTCTAGCCAAATAGAACAGAAGCGGTATTATCAACAGAGTATTTACTATTGATGAATAAAAAAGTCACAGTTTCACCGCAAGGGTGAAGCAATGAATGCGATAGCAACAAATTGTAATGTTATACGAAGTGAGGCTGGCAAGCTAACTCTTTTGGATCCGATCTCACACAACTCTAGAAAACGCTGCTTTAAGAGCATACGGCCGCTCCAGGGACACTGCTCACCACATTCTCTTCGCATTGAGAGCGCAGCACGTAGAAGGGTACACCGGCCCCCCGTTGTCGGCCGCCGAGAAGGGGAGATAACGCGCGCGCCCGCGACGACCGCGCTCGTAAAATCGAAGGTCGCTCGAGGGAACCCACCCCCCCCTCGCGTCTTTTCACGCTCACGAACGACGGGCGGGGCCGGTTATATATATATACATATACATATACGGCGGACGAAGACGGCGGTGACGCCGACGGCAAAAACCAGCCGAGAGTGTCCATGTAATTGCTATCGCAATAATAAAACCATATTGAAAAATTACACCACCTCCCGCTAAAGGGAACCATGTGTAGATGTGAAGCAGCGGGCGCTAACGCTTACACTGGCGGCGGCGTTGACGCTGGCGCTCATCGCAGCGTTGCGCAGGAGAGAAAACTGGGGAGGCGCAAAGCACGCAGTGATGGAGCGGTGTTTCCTACTGGAACATGCCAATCGCTGCTAATGGGCAATGAGAGACAGAAGACTCCGACTGGACACAAAGACCCGCAGTCCGCTTTTAGTTAACGCGCACGCTGCGAATTTTTATTGTTCAACAACGCACAGGAGAAATCTCCCACCGGCACCACCTTGCAGGTCAAAAGTCCATTGCCATATATACGGAGTGGCCAGTGAACGGTTGTGCAGCGCGAGCAGTCGGTTTTTAAATGCGAATGCATTTCTTAGTCGGGTCTATGTCAGGCGTCGGTGTCCGCATCTCTCCGCTCTCACTCCCTCTCCCATAGCAACAGCTGCGGGCGCGCGCGCTTATCCTCGCCCCTAGCAACCGGAGCAGGTGGTGCGGGCGGAGTAGCGGAGAGTGAGTGGAGAGGAGGAGCGCGCTCTGGTGTGTGAGGGCGCTCGCATCGCGGGAGCTCGACGGAGCTCCCACGTGTGTGGAGAGAGTGTAGGAGAAGGGTAGGTGAGTGCTTCGCCGCTCCTTCTCTCGCCGTTCGCTCTCTCTCCTCCCTGCGCCCCACTCTCCCGTCCGCTCGCTCGCACGTATATATATATATATATATACATATAAAATTAAAAAAAAAAAACAAAAAAAAAACAGGCGCTGCGCCGTACTCCCGACCGGGCTGCAGAAATTAGGCGCCTTTTCCTTCTTCGAACCACAACCACCATATATAAATGGAGTGAAGAGCGCGCGAAATGCCATTCGCATTTCCTCACGATTCCCTTCGGGGAGGTGGGGGGCATTTTTTTCAACCAAGAAACTTGCTATACTCGGCGAAAACTTATCTTGACATTGGAGCGAAGGCTACGGAGGCGGGGCTTCCACACATTCGTGTTGCTCCGCAAGTAGTTCGGCAGCTTGCGGCTGATTTCGGTTTTGCTCGCTCGCATTGTTAACGCGTTTAGAAAAACACATACTTGAAAATTATGAATGGGAGAAACATTTCGATTGTTCAGTGTACATTTGAGTGTCCTGTAACGATTATATTTTTCTTGGAGAACTAAACAGCGCGCATTCGGCCGCACAGTGACGTCACGGACGCCATGTTTCCTTGGAAAACGGGTGGGCTGAAAAGGTGGGGCTGTCTAAGAAATGGAAAGAAAAGGAAAGCATTCTTGCACGGTGAACGATAACTGTATTTTGCCTACAACTTCCCGCAACTGTGTAAGTCTCATAATAAATAAAGCAGTATTTATTTCAGCAAGGCAAAGGAGAAAGTTATCAATAAACATCAGTACGATTTTTTTGGCGCGGAAGCAGGACATGCGCTTTGGTTCTGTAGCTTCCACAGTGCTGTCAAGGAAAGCTGTCGCCGAGTTAGCAGACGCGGCCGGCGTCCGCGTCGCGAGGCGAGTGAGGGGGGGAGCGTAGGAGAGGAGAGAGAGAGGGGGACGCGCATGCGCAGGGGGAGTGTGGACGCCGCGGGCAGGGATGCCTAGAGGAGAGGGGGGAGGGTAGGAGAGGAGAGAGAGGGGGGACGCGCATGCGCAGTGGGAGTGTGGACGCCGCGGGCAGGGATGCCTAGAGGAGAGAGGGGGGGGTAGCGTAGGAGGGGAGAGAGGAGGGGAGGCGCATGCGCAGTGAGGGTGCGGTTGCCGCGGGGAGGGATGCTTAGAGGAGAGAGAGGGGGGAAAGGAGATTTTTTATTTATTTATTTTTGAAAGGGTTTGCGCATGCGCACTAAGGGAGGCCACGCCGCACACCACCACCACCGGATTAAGCTTCGCCATAAATGCTTCACATCTAAAAGTAAAACCACAAGTTTAAAAAAAGGCCATGGCGCCAACTGGAAATTTTCGTCGCCAACGGGGTCCAAAAGTAGCCAATTTGGCGCAAAGTAGTCACCAACGGCAACCCTGCTCACGACATTAATTGGAACTAACAGACGAGAAAGCCAAGGAAAATATAGGAGATGGTATTTGTAGTGCGTAACAATGACGTAAATGTGAAGAAAGCAATGTGGACGAAAATATAACTTGCCACTCTCGGCAGGGACCGAACTTGCGTCCTTCGAATAACGCGTCCAATTGCTCGACTGAGCTACAGCGGCGGTCATCCTCCCCGTCTACTTTATGGGGTCTATATGCGCATTTAGACCTCGGAGTGTTAATGAGAGCCACTAGTAACCATGACGGCGAGTGTGGAACACTCATTTTTTCTGCCTGCTGGCGTCACGAAGCACATGATCTTTTTACGTGCTGGGAGCTGACCATTAATCCCTCGCATACCATCTGAAGGCATCCAGTCTGCCAGAAAGAGACCCTCGCTATGAATGAACGAAAGAAGGGGTAGGGGAGCCCTTAAGATTCCCCTTAGGAAGATATATATATATATATATATATATATATATATATATATATATATATATATATATATATATATATATATATATATATATATATACAGGGTGTTTCAAGAAATGTGTCCACTATTTTTTAAAAAATCCGCAAAACACGGTATTTGCTCGTGCTTCACAATTGCTTTTCCTGTAGCGGCAGGCATGTTAAGATGGTTGAAGACATGATTTGAGACAGTAATTAAGAAAGTTAAATAATTAACTTTTTTAATTAGTGGAGTTAGGTGGTTAAGTCCAATGGGAGAATTAAAGTCCTTCATGCGGAGAACCCATTTCAGCCTTGAGATTTCGGAAAAGCGGCCTCTATTAATTATTGTGTAATGAAATTCAGGCAAATTCAACGTCGAAACCGAAACCCAAGCACCGATGAGCGCAACAAGCAGACGACTAGAATGACGTCACTGTTCAAGACAACGGTTACAGAGGTGCAGTTCTTGCCCGTTCGTTAACGTAAGTGCGTCATGAGTGCTACTACTGCAAGCGCAGCCCACACACTCACACCAAGAAGTCGGTTGATGGTTCATATAATGACGTTCACTCATTGTGGACGTCTCAGACGAATGTGGCAGTTGCGCTCTTCCGCGTTTCGGTTTCGGTTTCGCCGCTGAATTTGGGAGAACTTCATACTTCGCAATTATTCCTAGAGGCCGCTTTTTCGAAATCTCAAAGCTGATATGGGTTCTGCGCATGAAGGACTTTAATTCTCCCATTGGACTTGACCAGCTAACTCCGCTAATTAAAAAAGTTAATTAATTTAACTTTCTTAATTACTGTCTGAAATCATGTCTTCAACCATCTTAACATGCCTGCCGCTACAGAAAAAAGCAATTGTGAAGATAGCGAGCAAATACCGCATTTTGATGATTTTTTTAAAAATAGTCGACCCATTTCTTGAAACACCCTGTATGTATATATATATATATATATATATATATATATCACCACGCACATTCGTACATTATATTCAGTTCCCGCAGCTTCTAGATCGAAGTCTGTCCCAAGCATGGAGGAGAGCCTAGAGAGGGGAGGGGCGGCGTCACAGAAAGCTGGCTTGCCGAAGCTAAAGGCCTCTAGGAATGTGGGGCCATTAGCAGAAGCTGGCGGAATCACGTGACGCTCCCTCCTAATCTCTTTTTCTTTCATTCATAGCGTTGCTTTCGGTGGTGATTTCGTGCTTATCTAATAATAGCGAACATCCACTTCTTCAGTCTCTTTGAAGCTTTGTAGACCGGCGAATATGCACTACATATAACAACGACAATTCTACTCATACACGTTGCTACAAAAGTTGCAAGCACACTCACCCTATTTCGTGTTCAGGCACCTTTTGCTCTTCCAGCTGCATGAAATTACAGTAAGGCAATCGGAATACACTGTTTTCAGGTAGAGGAACAAAAATATTGCATCTTGCATGTGACATCAGTGCATACGCGATGCGCACCCGTGTTTGGTGAATGTTGCACAGTGCGCGTGACAGGATGTATATATACTATATAGGTTACACTGCCCCCGTCCCGGTGTACAGTAGCAGGTCAGAGCCTGTCTATAAATCTCTCTCTCTGAAGTGGGCGGAGCCACCGACTTAGCCTGGAGGCTTTGCCCTTGGGCCGCAGTTTCTCTGGACCACAATAAAGTTCTTGCCATGCCATGCCATGCCATGAAGCAAAACTAGCATTTCGTTCAAACATCCAAACCGAACCTCGAGGAAAATCGTGGAAGCCCTTGGGATGGAAAAACTAAAAGAAAAGTGCATCAGCCATCCTCGAATTGCCTTGTTAGATAAGTAGATTTCGATCCTGCCATCTTATCTATAATGACATTTCTTCTCAGTTGTTTGGTAGATGTGCCTTTTGATTTCCGTTGTCGTGGACGCGCTGATCTGTGGCATTGTGATCACAAAAAGTGATTGTTGTATGCGCGACTGTTGTGTTCGATCGCGCAGGTCATGTTGGGTTCTTAAGGAAATGTATTTTCAGAAAATAAACCAGTTGATAGATTGCGCTTATCCGTGTGTGCTCTTTTCTTTCATCCGTGTTTGTTGCGAGAAAAGGTGCTAAAAGATCTCTCTCTCTCTCCCTCTCTGTCCTTAAGTTTTTTCATACCATGGTACGAAGGAATTTAAGCGTCCGCCGCCTCTATGTGCCTTCTAATCCAGCAAATATTGTTAATAATGGTAATTGTGGGGCTTTCACGTCCCAAAACGACGATGTGATTATAGGAGACATCATAGGACATCATAGTGGAGGGCTCCAGAAATTTCGGCAAAATGGGTTTCTATAACGTGCACCTAAATCTATGCACACGGCCTCTAGAATTTTGCCACCATCGAAAGGCGGCCTCCGCTGCCTGGATTTGATCCCGCGACCTTCAGGTCAGCAGTCAAGCACCATAACCACTAGACCAACCGCGGCGGGTCAGCAAATGATTATTATCTTTGAAGCAAATGTTTTGTTGCACAAGGAGCGTTTTACAGAGCGACTTCTGTCCAACCTGGTAACTAGTTTTAGCATGCCTTAGAGGGGGGCGAGCTTGACTGTCGGAGTCAGCGCTCTCCCTTTTTGCTTTGGCTACAGCGTCATCAAGTGGTCTAGCTGGTACATAGCTCCCTTACGTTCTCTCAACCTGCCGGAGCAGAGCAATCACGCCACGATGACGTTACCGCCTGGCTCCTCTTCTCCTTATCTTTCTATTTTTGTTTTCTTTGTACTTGCGGCATTGAGCCATTTGGATAAAGAGCAAAGTCCCGTGCCATGGTCAGTGGAGTTCCACGATCGGTATGGGTGCGCGTGCGCAACTCAAGACATGTTCCAAGGAGTGTCTGTGACGTGGGCATGCGTGCGTGTAACCATTCACTCCCTCTTGAAGCTCGGCCTCTGAAGGGCACGCTGCCAGAGTTGTACGTAACGCCATAAGCGTGCGCAGGGTTCCCCCTTCAGGGGGGGGGGGGTGAAGGTTCGTTGCACCGCCCCGCCTCCCCAATTAACCCTTTGATGGTTTTCGCCGTACATGTACGGCAGCACCTAACAGTGCCCAAATGGTTTTCACCGTACATGTACGGCACGGCCTTTATCTTTAAAACGCGCTCTTGTTTCGATCATTTCTCTCTCTTGGCGTGTGCTGCCACACTTCAGGAACACGTTGAATTTTTTTTTCATGCGCCGATGTTTCTCCGATGTTTTTTTGTTTTGCTTCGCAAAGCGGCGCTCCGGCAACCGCTTGCGCACCCGAGCGCGTTCGCGGTCCGGCTGGTTTAAAACGCGCGCCTTTTTCTATCATTATTCTTGCTTGGAATGTGCTGCCATGCTTCGGAAAACTGTGCAATTTTTTTTATGCGCCGGTGTCTCTCCGTTGTTGCTTTTTTTATGCTTCGCAAAACGGCACCGGCTATCGCTTGCGCATCTGAGCGCGCCCGCGGTGCCGCTGGTTTAAAACGCGCGCCTTTTTCGATCACTTCTCTTGCTTGACATGTGCTGCCACACTTCGGAACAAGTGGAATTTTTTTCACGCGCCAATGTCTCTCTGTTGCTTTTTTGCTTTCCAAGGCGGCGCGGCGGCTTTCGCTCGCAAACCCGAGGCGCGCATGGGGTGCGGCTGGTTTCGGTTTCGTCCTTCGTTGGTTATCGCTTCTCGCGCCCGCAAAGCTGATGGCTGTTTGGTTTCTAATCTCTCAAAGGGTGAGCGCTTGTGACTCTCTCCTTTATGGCTCCTCGGGGCGCGATTACATCTGTTTCGGGAGGTGCTAAATTACACAAACGACGCCGCCGTGGTTGAGTTTCCTGTTTAGGGAACTCGGAAAAACTAACTCCGTCTCGTTGGCGATAAGATGAAGGATTATTATAGCTTTTTCACTCGTTTTGTTTTCCTGACGGGCGCACAATCGCACAGTTTTCTTCCGTGCGCTCAGTCACGCTGTTCGCCTAGGCTGCAAGTGCGCGCCGGTTGCTCTGGTGCTAGGGAGTCGAGCGGCGACTCTTCCGATGTGGACTATTCCCCAAGTGCCGAATCTGATTCATTGGATGTCATTTCGTCAGGCGAGGATTTATTTACGAGTTCAGGCTCGGGCGATGATGAAGGAGCGACATCTTGAAAGCGTGCGCGGTGAGACGGTCCGGATCGGATCAAAGGTGACTTTTCCCCTAGTGTTTAGTGTTAGAGGAAAAAGATTTTTTACCGGAAAAGTACTCTGGTGCACTTATTTCTGTATGTCTGTGAGCTATGTTTATTATAATGCATAATTTTTATTTATAAGAAATTGTAAAAGTGTTTTTGTTTAGGATTTTGCTTGATGTTACTATGAATAAACCACGTGTATGTAACAACACAAAATGATTTTTTTTGTCACTTTACGGTCACGAAAAAAAATTTTGGACAATTTTTTTCTTAAATAGAATGATCTGAAGATTTTATTTCAGCAATAAAAAAATTACACATTTTTGGCACGCATTTCGCGAAAAAATTCGACCCTGAAAGGGTTAAAGGGGAACTCCGGCGATTTTTCGATACTCACCGATTTAAATAAAACTTTAAACATAAGTTCTCTTCGGTGCCCTGATAATATGTGCCAAATTATAAAGCCGTAAGTAATTTAGTTTTTCGGAAAACGAGTTTTAAAAATTGGTAACCAATTCCGGAATCATACCTCCAAATGCGGGCCACCCTGTGTACGTGACGTATCTAGGGTGCTCCTTTCTCGTCCCCCCAGACGGACGCTTGCTCGCGGCGCGCGCTTTTAAATGCGAATGCATTTCATAGTCGGGCTATTTCAGGCATCCGCCGTCGTGCGGCGTTGGCGTTGTCCGCGGCGAGAGTGTAGTAGCGGAGAGTGAGTGGAGAGGAGGAGCGCGCTCTGGTGCGTGAGGGCGCTCGCATCGCGGGAGCTCGGAGGAGCTATATATGAAAAAAAAAAATAAAAAATAATAAAAAAACGGAAGAAAAGGGGAAAAAAAAAAGGCGCTGTGCCGTGCTCCCGACCGGGCAGCAGAAATTAGGCGCCTTTTCCTTCTTCGAACCACAACCACCATATATAAATGGAGTGAAGCGCGCGAAATGCATTCCCATTTCCTCACGATTCCCTTCGGGGAGGTGGGGGGCATTTTTTTCTTCAAGGCGACGCTGACGCTAGCACAGGCGACGCTTCCGCGCTCATGTAGCTGCACTCCTCATCGCTGGACTCCTCGCTGGTCAGTTCAGACGAGCTGGCACAGCTTGTTTCCACGTCGGAAGACATCGGCAGTTTGCTTTTCCCGCGAAAGAAGAAGCACGTGAGCAATGTTTACGTGCCGTGGTGGCGTGTAGCGGATTTGGTGACGCCATGACGTCATCGGGTACCCAGCAGGGAGCACGGAGCAGCTCCCCGTTTCGGTTTCGGTTTTGACTCGTTTTTCATTGCTTATTTGAAATTATTGACGAGTGTGTCGGCAAAATGAACCGCCCTAGCTGTTGCAGGACTGTTAATACTATTTGAAAACGGCGTTATCTCGGTATGGTCGAAAATGCACCGGAGTTCCCCTTTAAGTCAGTGTATGGGGAAGGCTTCGCGCCCCCCACCCTCTTAGGTGACTAGGGGGGGGGGGGCGGCCGCCCTCCCCCTGCCCCCCTCTTGCGTGCGCCTATGCGTAACGCGTTACAAGTAATCGATTATTTGTAATCAATTACATTTTCTTGAGATTTGAAATATAATCGATAAGAAGTCGCGCGGAGCACTGTTCAAAGAATGCAACGCGAAGCCGGAAAAATGGCCTGCGTGTGTATCGTAGCGCAAGTTGCACACCGCTATAAGGTAATGTATCTGCATTATTTCTTCGGCAACACACTCACTGACGCAAACGTGTGTGCGCGCACGATAGAGAGCGAGAGAGCGCACTGTGCTATGGGTTTTATTATGGCCCTGGCTTTACGTGCCTGCGTTTTGTGCATTTGAAAAAAAAAATCCTTTGACTCTTTTTTTGAGAGTTCTGGCTTGCCACGTATGCGACTCTCTTTAAAGAGACACGTAAATTCTCTTTGAAGATCATTGTACTCTCCTTCGGAGAGTCACGTGATCCTCAATAGAGTTAACGTGCTTCTTTAAAGAGAGTCATATACGTGCCAAGTCAGGACTCACCGAAAGGAGTCAAACATACTCTTTTTTTTTCTTAGAGTGTGGCATGGCAACATTATCTCCCAAAGTCGTCACATGTGTAGTCGTGAGCAATATGAGATGGAACACTGAATTCGTGTTTAATCAACGCTTACGTACCGATATGAATATGACCTAATGAATTTACAACAGATACGTTTCCGCTTGAGCATTTAATGGTATGCACACTTTCGCACTTGCCAACTTTGTGTAGCCGCTACGACCTTTAAAATGTTAATTTCATTGTTCCATCTCATATTGCTCACGACTGTACATGGCTGTAGGTTCCACTTAAGCTTTCTTTTTAATGAGAACATCATGTGTCTCACAATGTGTTTCGTCCACTTCAGCGAAGATGCTTGCCACGAGTACTCTATCACCCTGCATCAAAGAATACAGAGAAGCACTTATATCGACAACAATGCCAAGGCCGCAACAACAAAAGCGCTGACGCAAAATGGTATAGCGTCGATAACTTGACAAAAACAAAAAAAAAGAATCCTTTACTTAGGTACCCGGTAATGGCATTCGCACGTCGCCGTTCGTGTGCCCTGTTGTATTCCTTGGAGGAGGCGCTGCCTTGGGTTTACATTGTGTTACGCGCGCTGCGAATCTCAGAGGTCCACGTAGAAACAGGGGCGTAGTTTAGATCTGCTCCGTCAGGTGGCGCAACGATGCCAGCTGCTCACAATCTTTCAGTGAACTCAGTCAATTAATTTTCGTTAATTATCCCGACAGTTACTTGGCCCTTATAAGTAAATTTATGCCGCGATATTAATGTATCCAATATAAGTCTTAACTTGAACCAGAATCGTCAATTTGCAGTTTTTAGAAGACTTTTCCGAAATATTCGTAAAACCGGAAGTAAGTACTCGACCGGAAGTGTTTGGAAGGAGAAACAAAACTGTCACTCGTTACTTGTGCCACTAATACGACACGTATAAACCTGCCCTTTTAGGAGCTTGCTCGGCAAGCTTCTTATGCTCGCGCCTTGTCCGGCGGCGGCGTGTACACTTCTCCGGTGATTCCAACAATGCTCACTAGACGGCACGCCGTCGCTCAAGGCGCCAGCTTTCCGGTGATTTCAAGAATGCTCACTAGATGGCGGCGCCGCTCAAGGCGACGCACACCACTCTCAGCACGTGCACTTCCTTTCTCTTCGCCGGGAGCTCACGCAGTGAACACTATTCTTTACCGCTCGGCCGCATGAACACCGCAGAAGCCAAGGCAGCAGCGCGGCGGGCTCGCAACACAGCAGCAGCTCAGGCTCGCCGCCCGAGCGCCGCATGTAATGTATATATAACAACGTTGTCACGTCTATATGATGGTAGGAGACGTGTACGGAGGATTCGCGGGTTACCCGATCATCTCCGAGCAAGCTCCTCTAACATCATTCACTTTGTGGATATGGCGGTGATTTTTTTTTACTCAACAAATTAATTCACGGATGGTAGAATTAACTCCTGCAGAGCTCGTCAGCTGCGCGTAATGAAATGTCATCCTCAACGTACGGACCTTACGGAGAGGAACGGGCGCTCGGTAATCGGGAAAAAAACACTTCCGCAGTATTTTCTTGAAGCCAACAATGCATAACATGTGCGATGCACGTTGTACTAAGATAATGCTTAAAATAACAAATGTGAAGTGGTTCCCTCCGCTCGCATACCGCATCCATTGCTCCGTCCTTCCCGCGGCTGTAAATCTCTGTTGCTATTCGTTATCATTGCTTATCTCGTTAAATTCTCATGCCTATATCTTTTGGAACAGTATGACTGATTACTAGAGGCCGGATTTTTAGGCACTAAAAATCGCGTTTTAGGCGCCAAAAATAGGCAGGAAAAACACAGTTTTAGGCCCCCAAAATCGTAAATATAGGCACAATAAATTTTTACAAAAACTCAAATTTTCGAATAAATACGTGCGCGACCTGGTCTACGACATGAAAACAAACAAATGTTTTATTTTATGATGACACAAAGGCGTTAATGGTTTAACATAGCCATGCAATGGTCCCTTTTCGGGCACGGTTTCCAGAACACGGTCTCTCCTTTTACTGTTCCAGAATGGTGAGTTAAGTGTTCGCCATCGAATGAACATGCTGCTGGGTCCGTTTCTTTTCGGCATGGCTGGGAAGGGCAGCACAGGATTCAATAGTCAGACCGCTAAAAGGCCAGAAGGATCTGATAACCTCGTATTGGCCAGGTCTAATCGCGCAGGGTCAATTTCTCCTCTTTGTCTTAACACCATAAATGGCCCCTTACCAGGTTTGAGTGTTTCGAGCTAGAAGTGTAATGCATGCACTGGGCGCTAACGATCACGTCTGCCAAGATTTGCAACGTTACGCGCCCCGGAAGGAGGTGAAATGTCAGACTGAACGCCGCTTGCCCTTGATCTCACGGGCGCGCGCACCAATGTGGGGGAGGTGAAGTTCAACAAGGAATGGTCCTGCGTACGTCACAGTAGTACGTGACACTGCGACAATTATTCGAGGCTACATGGGTAATTTGTGCAATCTGTTGCATGAAAGTTAATAGAAATATTAAAACATACAAACAGAATGTGGGCGCATTACTTATTTATTTATTTATTTATATATATATATATTTATTTATTTTTCTTCAAATCGAGATCAATGCGAGACTTCACTGCCTATATTTCGTTTGTGTTTGTGTTCTCGCCGTTCCCGCGCCGTGCCGGCGGCAGCACCCAGACGCATAGACGGATCCATCCCACAGAAACAGGGAGTAGACTATATATAGAGCGAACGCCGAAACGATACAAAACCGCTTGTGCGCAAGACCTGGCTTGGGCATGTCATGTGCACATAGTGTAATCTTGCGTGCACATGGCGTGTTGATGCGTCTACGTCGTGTGATATTCCACCTCCGAGCTTCTCTGAAACCGAAGAGGGCAGGGAAGGAATTAGGCTTGCGAGTAGCAAAGGTTTCAAACTCGCCTACCGGCATCATTATTTCACGGCTCGTAATGAACCAATTAAAAAGTTCTTGTGATACAAAGCTCTTCATTGGGCACGCAAACACTTCCATTATCTGACTAAAATTCCTCATGTTACCTTGTGAAGCGCTCTTTAAGAAGTAAATTACAAACGAAACAAAATGCCATGAGCAAATCTGATTTTTTTTTACCTACTTTCTATTTTCCCCTGATGGCACTTCATGGTTTCGCATTCGTTCTCCATATTCCTGCTGCTGCGCACAGGCACCTCCTGTTTCCTGCCCCCCCACCACGCCCAAGTCTTCAAGGAGGTGCTTCAATTCCATGGGAACACTGGACTGGAAAACCGGTGGTAAAAGCTGCCCGCCACGTCCTCCACCAAGGACGCCACTCTCCTCTTCTTCCCCTCTTCTCTTCCCGCCTTTATTTTCCTCTCCATTCCACTGTATACGCTGAGACGTGCTCCCATTTAGGGTTGCAGAACTAGCGTCTTTTCCTCTCCCCTGCTCCAACCGCTCGCGCCGTGTCAGCGCGGTGGGGTAAGGTGGTCGGCGCGTCCCATTTCACTGCTGCTACCAGTTGCTTCCCGGATGTTTGTTGAACTAGGGAACTAGGTTGTTGCAACCCATAGAGTTCCGAAACGTCAATTTTGCCCGATAACATTAATTACGGTCTCAAACAGTACTCGAAAGCAAAATTTGAGGTTAAATAGCGCTCATATAGGCACCAATTTTGAAAATAGGCATTTATGGGCATTTATGGGCACTTATAGACATTTAGGCACAAACCCCAGAAATAGGCATTTATAGGCACTATAAAAACACTATAAAAGCCCTCCTTAACCCCTAATTTATGCTCATATATCAAACTGGCGCGATAGGAACGCAAGGAAAAAAATAGGCATTTGCCTAAAATCCGGTCTCTACTGATTGCATATGAAGTCAGATTAGATTACACGATTGACATTGTCAGATTCTAACATCACAAATGCGACCCTTAAATGTTACCCTTAGACGCCTAAACAGACGAAGTTAAACGTGAGTTGAAAGGGTCGGCAAATCATTTGTTCACTTTCGAGCAATCGACTAAATGCGCATTTTATCCTATACAAAAGCCTCCTGATGGCTGGTCAGCTGAAGGGTGCGTACTGCGGAGGCGTTTTCTTTCTTCTTCTTCTTTTTTTTTTTTCCTCAGACAGATTACTTCCTGCCTGCCGGCCACCACCTTCGTGCCTGGGCCGGAACGACGCATATATGCCATGGCCAGAGAGCGGATGCGTGGATCGTTTGACGCCGCGACGCCTGGACACGGCTCCGCGGCCAATCGAAGTGCACGGCATTTTTGCCTACGTGAAGGCAACGGCGGCACACCGGAAATGGCTCTTTTACAAAAATAAAGAAAAAGAGGAGGCAAACGTCAAAAGCCGCTGATCGATGGTGGAAGGCATGGCACGGATGGATCCAATGGAAGTCTTCGCGAGTGAAGCAGCGGCAAATGCCATGATGATATGGTGTACTGGCGTCAAAAGCCAAGTACACATACAGATGAAAAAATGCGATAGAAGTGATCTTCTCTTTGCATGCGATAGAGCTGGTGAAAAAAAAAAAGTTGTTTTGCACTTGTATGTTCACTGCTGTCACCACTGATTTTTTTAAAAGTGATTAGCATTTTATGCGGCTACCGCGAAAACTAAATTGGTTATGCAGGAGCTAACTATACCGGTCCTCTCGAAATTTTCTGCATGAATATCATGCTACCAATCTGATAATGTGATCAGCTTTGATCTAAGCAGGCCTATAGGAATATACTACCAATATTCTGGGTTTTCAACGGTCCCATTTACTACGGTAGCTGCAGTCAGGGGCACATACCTAACGGTAAACCTCCAAAACATAAACCGGATCATACAGGGCCGTACCCAGGAATTTTTTTCGGGGGGTGTTTTTCGGTAGAACGGCTAACATTGGCAACTGGTGGTCGATGTGAAGGCGTGTAAATAATGTACGTCACCCGAAAAGTTAAAGCATTAAAAAATTTCGGGGGGGTGTCAGAACCCCCTCATCCCCCCCTCTAGTTACGGCCCTGGGAACATATACCGTTTGAGACAGCATGCAGCAACTGCCGTCTCAGGAACAGGTACACAGTGTAAAGCGTAGGTCAATAGAAAAACGTTTGCGAGATACAGTCTCTACAGTCATACAGTCTCATTTAAGGCAAGCTCTTGAGTAACACGATGAACATCAACTAAATAGGGAGTGCGTGGTTAAGTTAGGGAGTAATGTCGTTACCGCTCGTTATTCCGTGCACTTGGAGTCACTGATGCGTCATTCGATCGTAAATAAAGCCCCATAGGAGCAACTTATGTCAGTATCGAAAATTCTCCATAAATAAATGTATAACGCCGCCTGTTGTGGCATTTAGCTGTCTCACATTAGTTGTGGCCGTGGAACTAATGCTGCGCCAATCTATACACAAAGTTCTCGGTCAATGCAGTAGTATGTTGCGTCTCCTGCTTGTGCTTTAACGCGCAATGCCGCCCTTTTCTCTTCCTTAAAATGCAATGGATAAGTGCCGAAATTGTTCTCATTGTGTTACCCGTCTGCTGAATCAAGAGCGAACTTACGTGCAGCTTTCTAAGCACGGGCATTCGACTTTCCCGCCGTCGATCCTCTCAGACACTTCTGCGGTGCACTTATCTGAAAGATAATTCGTAATAGCGGTTAATAAAGAGAGAGAAAAAAGCGAAGGAAAGGCAGGGAGGTTAACCAGGTTGCGGTTAATAAAGAATGCGTCTGTGCATAACCGTCTACTGTATTTTCCTATTCCTGCGCGAAAGTACAGTGATTGCTATTTGTGTTTCGAGATCTCTCTGTGTGTGTGTGTTTGTGTGCGCGTGTGCGTGTGCGTGTGTGTGTGTGTGTGTGTGTGTGTGTGTGTGTGTGTGTGTGTGTGTGTGTGTGTGTGTGTGTGTGTGTTTGTGTGTGTTTGTGTGTGTGTGTGCAAGTATTCATTTCTATACTCATCATTATTATTTATCATTGCCTTTCCTTATGCCCGGTTCCTTCGAGTATTTTGTTCATTAAGATTTCGTCTTACAGTGCATCCATATTTATGATCTGTCCTAAATAATGCAATCCGATTCGGGAGACTGCCAGTGCTGTCGATAGCTAACTGTGTACGCTTGTTTTAAAGGCTATTGCTGCGTGCTTGGCTCACTGAGTTCTTCGTCGTCTTCGTTGCATATGTCGGCCAGTGACCTGTCGACCGTGTCGTAATCGTGCGACTGGCATCCACAGGCGGCGATGACGTGCAGCTGGGCGCAAATCTGCCTGCAGGCCTGATGAAAACGAAGGGTGAATCGTTACAGTCCTGATCTGCAACAGTCACATGTTACTTGGTCACGCCTATCTGTTTCATGACAGCCCTAGATTCTTTATAAATAATCGGTCATCAAGGGTCGATCGGGCGCTTATCCTAATGTCTACAGAGGCTGCTTCATGACGTCACGCTCTGTTCATTACATTCATTACGATTGGTGTTAGGTTTTGCACTGATTACATTTTTACGTCCTCCTAATACGCGCAGAAGGGTTAGCGATAATCTATCTATATAGAACGATAGACCAACTGTCTCGTGTGAGATTGCCTCCGCTATCGAGCATAAGTGCTGCCTCCGAGAAAACAGGGTTTTTCCTGTGGTTCGCCAGCGTTTCCTGACAAGGTGTTCGGTTTTCCCGGCAGTGGGGGGCGCTTAATAAAAACCGCTCCCAGCGTCAGCGAGCGTTCTCCTTCAGCCTAAAAGTAGGAGGTCACGTTACTAAGGGAACGTACACTATACACGCAAATATCGCATAAAAGAACAGCGATACTCTCTAATCAAAGGGAAAATCGGGCAATTTGATTCGATCTCAGTGTGCCTGTGTGCGCGATACCGCCTGTGTCCACGCTTAATGTGCATCGTGAGTGATAGTTTACGCAGGTAGTACTCGTGACGATGTCGAGTGCATCTGTATACTGTCAGCTTAATACGTTACACGAGTGTTGGCGAACAAAGGCAAGCTGTGGGCTGCTGGATACGCCGATGTAGGCGAAGCTTCTGAGCTTCTGGTTTGACAACAGTTCAAATATAGAGAAAGCGTTACCAGTCCTCGTATTTCTTCTTCGCCTTAACTCCTCGTTCCCAAGTGTCATTAGTATATTAATCCGGGTTATTATGATGACGAATCATTCTTCTTGCTGGGCAATAGAATACTACAAGCTTGACGGCAGAATGAATTGAATTCTTTACTTGCTCCTTTTGCAAAAGTAGCTACATGACCCATGTCCGTTTCTACATTCGATTATTACTGTGCTCCTTCTACAGAGTGTAAATACTATACGTATAAATCGGAAGGCGAACGTCTCCGTGCACGCGTCTTTACACGCAGCCAAACGCTATAGTTGCGAATATGTACATAGCTGACTGCCATGTACTACGCACTGTACAAGTACCAATCGCGGCTGTTCACATTTAATTCGCTCAGTAGATTAGCTTCAGTGCTACGAAAGGGAAGTAAACGCACGCTTTGAGAGACAACCAGAAAACGTGAGACTCAGGGTCGAACTACTTTTCAAGAAATTTGGAAATGAAGTAAAATGAACTCTTCACAATTGACACTTGCACGCTCTATTTGTTTCTTTGCTAAGCTCACGCTCGCGTTCCTTTGCTCGTGCCAGATGAAGAAGAATGCACGTTCATTTTCCTCTAGTAGTACACGCTGTAAATCCTTGAGGCCTTGTTTCAAATCCATCTCCATTCCCGATTGTTAATCTGATTTAAACTCCTCCTTTATTCCACCTGGCGACTGGCTCGTTTATACCCTTTGTGAACAGAAAAAAAAAATGTTATGTATGAGATATAATATACCGTTAAACCAAGTCAGTGCACAATATATACAATGCTCTCTGAGAAAGATGTCTTTTCTAATATATGATGCATAGTGGTTCCACGCGTCTTGTATATAATCTTATTTCAATCAATCAATCAATCAATCAATCAATCAATCAATCAATCAATCAATCAATCAATCAATCAATCAATCAATCAATCAATCAATCAATCAATCAATCAATCAATCAATCAATCAAATAACTAAATAGTTATTTGTTTTTAATGACACTTACATTGTTATTATTTATATGAAGCACAGCTATGAAAAGAACAAAGAAGTAAATAAGGTGAGAGCAGGATACTAAAACTGCCAACTTTAAAATAAATGATTCAAACGAAATCTGATATTCCAGCTTAAATCGCTCTCAACTGTGCCTTCTTTATTGCTAAACGCTGTTGTCGTGATTTAAGAAGCGAAATAAACTACAGTTATAACGACACTGCAACCGAAATGCTCAGACTGATAAATAGTTCTTGAATTAACCTCGTAAGACGAGAAACGCAAACCCTTGTTTGACTTCATCTTATATCATCATCATCATCATCATCATCATCATCAGCCTGACTACGCCCACTGCAGGGCAAAGTCCTCTCCCATGTTCCGCCAATCAACCCGGTCCTGTGCTTTCTGCTGCCACGTTGTACCTGCAAACTTCTTAATCTTATCTGGCCACCTAACTTTCTGTCTTCCCCTCACGCGTTTGCCATCTCTTGGAATCCAGTCAGTTACCCTTAATGACCAGCGGTTATCCTGCCTACGTGCTACGTGCCCTGGCCCATATCCATTTCTTCTTCTTGATTTCAACTATGATATCCTTAACCCCCGTTTGTTCCCTGACCCACTCTGCTCTCTTCCTGTCTCTCAAGGTTACACCTATCATTTTCCTTTCCATCGCTCGCTGCGTCGTCCTCAATTTAAGTTGAACCCTCTTTGTAAGCCTCCAGGTTTCTGCTCCGTAGGTAAGTACCGGTAAGATGCAGCTGTTATATACCTTCCTCTTGAGGGATAGTGGTAGACTACCATTCATGATTTGAGAATGCTTGCCGATGTGCTCCACCCCATCCTTATTCTTCTAGTTATTTCACTCTCATGGTTCGGCTCCGTGGTTACTACCTGTCCTAAGTAGACGTATTCCTTCACAACTTCCAGTGTTTCGCCACCTATCGCAAAGCGCTGTGCTCTGCCGAGACTGAGAACCGCAGAGAATAGCGCTTTGCGATAGGGAGAACACATCTTATATAGAACACCTTTAATACGTCACACATATGAAGAGTTCAACCAAGTAGTGTAGCATGCTTGAAGTCATAAAAATTCTGCAGCTATGCGACGGCGTGCAGCTCACCTTTCTTGTGTACACTCTGTCCGGGGGGGGATATATTCGCGGTAATTTTCAGGGAAACCCCGCTGGCACGGGTTCCGGTACGGAGGCTCCAGCCGAAAATAAATAGACTGCGAAAACAGTCCAAGAGGGGGGAAAAACGTAAAATGACGTTAGCATTCACCCCAAGGGGCCGCAGGGCGTCTTGCGACACTTTTACAACTGCCCATTCGTGCTTATTAGGCGACCTCTTCAATTGTGGCAATGTTTTACTCTGAAGACAAATTCTTTTTACTCGAAAAATGCAGTGTTATGGCAGAATCCGTCACTTGCATCGTCTAAAATGGCTATTTAATACTGAGAAACAGCTGGCTTACAAACGATGAATGATCGCGGATGTAGCAAGCATATCTAATAGACCTTGAAGCCCCGTGCACGAAATGCCTAGCTTTGTGGCAAGTTCTAGGCCAAAGTTGAGGGCTTAATTGTATTCACAAGCAATCCTTACTCTAAGAGACCGGTTTTATAGGATGTGCCATCCATTCGCGGCAGGAATGTTATTAGCGAAGACGGTCAACTGATGGCAAGCAACTCTTCTTACGAGAAATAACAACAACAACGACAACAACAACTACAACATCAACAACAACAACGACGACGACGACGACGACAACAACAACGACAACAACAACGACAACAACAACAACCACAACAACAACCACAACAACAACCACAACAACAACAATCTGGAGATGTTCTACGTTATACATGAAAGAGCTTGGGAATGTTTCTGACGCTTAACAAATACAATGATATATGTTAGTACAGCATCTGTTAGTACAGCATCGGACAAGATGTTCAAGCAATGAAGTGTCAAACTCCAACCTGCGTAACGCTGATCATGGTCGTGTGGCAAGGCAGCAAAAAAATGCTGTCGCGGAAGTCGACCTGCACTCCCGGCTGATGGACGCTCACGACAAAGCCCGCTTCTGTTGTGTGAGGAAGGTATTCGTTGATCTCCAGGTTCAGTAGCAGGCGGACACCTTTTAATCGTTACGCGGGCAAAATAGAAGAAAGGGAAAGCGTTGTCAAGCACATGCACGGATTACAAGGATAGGCACATGTTCGTCCGGCTGCAGACTTTGCTGGGGAAATGGGATGACGGGTAACACAATATTCATCCTCATAAGTGCGCAGGAGCATGAAAACTGGCAGTAATCGGGACGCACACGGTTCGCGAAAAAAGAAAAAAAAATCAAGGAGGAGGAAAATGACACGCAGAGGACCCATTATACAACATATCACGGGGGATAAACGCAGCGCTGCAAAGTTCAAAACACAGAAAACAGGGACGACACACACGTTTTCTGTGTTTTGAACTTGGCAGCGCTGCCTTTATCATCCACTATGTTCCAACAAGCTCCTACACAAGCTCTTTTTTGAATATCAAGGACGTTGAGTTGACTAAGATAGTCAATAAAGTTGTTTCTCTCTCTCTCTCTCCGACTAAGATAGGCTACTGTGCGTAAGACGAAGGGTGAGCACAGTGAGTCGTTTGAATTTTACTGTGAAGGCAGCGAAACAGCGCAAGAAACGCAAACACATCTGTCAAAACATGAATAACGAAGTGCTAGGCTCCAATAATTACTTGTCTGCCAATATACATAGAGCTTATAGATGAAACAGTAACCCCCCCCCCCTTCCCCCCCCCCCCCCCCCCCCAAAAAAAAAAAAAGCGAAAACCATTAACGTTATTCAAGAGTAGAAAGACGTGGATATAGGATTTTAAGAAATTTTGTCGTATTCTATGGAAGTAAGCGAATTACTTTTCGTGAGACACAAGAAAACACCTGAAGCGCGTTCAGTTCCATGTGCGTACAACAGAAGTGCAGACTTGACCTAAACAGCCGAAGCACATTGTCCACGGTTTGAATTTAGCAAGGGCAGGCTTTGAAGCTTAATAATAATAATCGGGGTTTAACGTCCCAAAACCACGATATGATTATGAGAGACGCCGTAGTGGAGGGCTCCGGAAATTTTGACCACCTGGGGTTCTTTAACGTGCACCTAAATCTAAGTACACGGGCCTCAAACATTTTCGCCTCCATCGAAAATGCAGCCGCCGCGGCCGGGATGGCTTTGAAGCTTGTTACACCGCATTCGGCAATATGTATTCTCATCACACATGCCTCCAAAATGTCTCCCAGTCCGCGACAGTTATTATTGCTTTACAGGGTGAGATTGTTTATTGGCGATGTTGTTTTTTGCTGATAGTTTGCGCCTTCACTAACTCTTAATGTTCTCTTGTAGTGCGTTCAGGTAACAGTACCTTGGTCGGGACTGTAGGCCGTCTGTATCTTCTCTCTTTCTGCACTGAGATTGCAGCCCAGACAGAAACAATTGCCGTAACGGCCGTAGACCTTCACTTGAAGATGCCTTTCAAGAAAATGCATGAGAGAGCCAACTGAATGCACCAGAACTGCAACAGCGACGTCTAATTGAAGATAATGCGAAGGTAGCGGAAAGAAGTCGAAAAAAATCACGTCATATCCACGAAGTGAATGATGATGAGTGGGCGAAGCTCCGGAGGTAATCTGGTAAACCGTCAATCCCCGTAAATTTTGCCCACTCGATCATCATACAAAGACCTGACACACAAACGCGGGGGTGTGGTGTGATTATACATACAGTATATACACAATGTTTCATTATTTACATATTGATAAAGTATATACACAATGTTTTATTATTTACATATGCGGTAGATGATGATTTTGTTCAAGAGCTCTACGGACCGACAATGAGGGGGTTCCCCTGATTTTGTTTTCGTCATCAGCGTCATCGTCATCGTTATCACGTGTAGTGGGTACATTCCACTATACTGGAACGCGCTTATTCTTCATGGTCATCCATCGTCATCTTTATCACGTGGAGTGGGTACATCCCACCTCGGCGACAGCTTTCCTTGACAGCACTGTGGAAGCTACAGAACCAAAGCGCATTTCTGCTTCCGCGCCAAATAATAGTACTGAAGTTTACTGCTAATTTTCTCATTTGCCTTTCTGAAATAAATACTGCTTTATTTATTATGAGACTTAAACAGTTGCGGGAAGTTGCAGGCAAAATATAGTTATCGTTCACCTTGCAAGAATGATTTCCTTTTCTTTCCATTTCTTAGACAGCCCCACCACCTTTTCAGCCCATCCGTTTTCCAAGGAAACATGGCGTCCGTGACGTCACTGTGCGGCCGAATACGCGCTGTTTAGTTCTCCAAGAAAAATATACTCGTAATAGGACACTAAAATGTACACTGAACAATCGAAATGTTTCTCCCATTCATAATTTTCAAGTATGTGTTTTTCTAAACACGTTAACGATGCGAGCGAGCAAAACCGAAATCAGCCGCAAGCTGCCGAACTACTTGCGGAGCAACACGAATGTGTGGAAGCCCCGCCTCCGTAGCCTTCGCTCCAATGTCAAGATAAGTTGTCGCCGAGTATAGTGCCTACGTACTACTACATACTACAAAGGAGGGACAGACCCACACCCTAAGGAGCTTCGCCCCTAAAAAAAAAAAGTTACATTTATCCCCGTATCTCTATGTATAGTTGGTCAGCACAGCTGTAGTTGTACAAGTTAATGGAGCAATGCGAGCGCTTTGACTCGTTTAATAGATAGGAACAAACTTAAGCAAGACATACACCTCGTTCATGGCATGTCTTCGCTGTGTCGTATCTATTGTACATTGCGTTCAATCTCCCGCTTTAGGCCTGTGCTATACTCCTCGCTCAACAAGGGTGGGTATACTCTGAAGCCGTTGTTTATGAAGATTGTACCGGGTACGCATGCAGTGTTGCAGTGACGAACCTAACAGCGAACTTCTGTGCCCTGTAGACTATGGTATATACAGTATAAATATAATATAGTATAGCATAATATAGTATAATATAGTACAAAGGACCTGAAGGTAAATCTATTGGTCCTGTAAGCTTCTGCACAAGCATGGGAATCTGAACTGTGCATCCTCGCTTCGGGTTAATATTCTGATGGGAGAAGGTGCTGCGACAAAACGGAAACTGGCAGCGTTCTTTTACTCGGGAGTGTTGCAGTCTTTCCCGCCGACCAGGCAGCTGACCACCATGTCCTCTCTCTGGATGACCCAGCACTTTGGCCGTCGTCTCGTTCCGCCGCTGCAGTTCGGCGATCCACTTGTAGAACTCCTCGCGCTGCGTAGCGTCGTCCTCGCGTAACTGCGCATTCACATCGTGAGACACACCTTTCACTTACCAATGCAGGAGCTTAGAAGATGGAGGCTTGAAGAGATCAGAAATCTTCGAACAAGGCGGTGTCGCTGGAGCGAACGTTGCACTGGTATTGAATTACCTAGTAAACAGCGCATGCGCGAAATTTCTTTTCTTTTGCGTACATAGCCGCTGAAATTGCAGCCGCGGGGCCGGTGCATGCGCGTCAAGTTTAGGAATTAGTCTCTCGTTGCTCAGCAGATGATGGTCGCTGAAAAGATACACCATCGGGCTCGGGAACGATACCGACGAGCACCGAAAATGTTCAAGTTTCTTTTCTTCTTTTTTTGGTAGAAAGGCCGCAGCCAGAGTAAGGAGCCTTGATGCAGAGTACAACACGCAGTGTAGGATAATTGCGCTAGCAATGAAAATTGCAATGATATAGATTGGGGTGCAGTGTAAACTCACCCAGATGGGCAATAATGACCTGTTCTTGCAGATTTTCTCCTGCCATTCTGGTAGCTGTGCTTCGGTTGAGCTCTATATCTCCGCAGAAAACGCTCCACCGCACCTTCGGAGAATGCAACAGAAACGCGACAAATTTAGGAAACTGCCGAGGAAAATAAGATGCCATACTTTTTCCCTCCACATTCCTGGATTACATACTTCAATCCTGCGAGAAGCACTGCTCGCGTTATCACTCCTCCACCTCCGCTCGACAAAGAGCGCCAATTAACACAGCTATTAAAGATATACGTTTGTTTTCATCACGCAATATTTTAATATAATATGTGGATGGTAGCATAGACAGGAGCAGGGTTCTCCATTAAGGGGGGGGGATTAGGGGGGGGGGGAGACAAAGACAACGAGCTCCGCAATGGATGGGAGGCAAAAATGAAAATGAAAAGATGACGGGCTTCTCACAAAGGTCTACTATTGGCCCCCGGCCTTACGGGTTAAAGGTGAAAAGCAAACAGCTCTTTGAATGCAACATCAATGGTATCTGGTCGCCATTATTGTGAAAAAAACATGCGTAGCCATAAGCCAGCGCATTAAAAATGCCGTGAACGCGATCCGACTGAGTAAAAGGTATGGGGGGAATTGCCGCCCCAATTTAGACTATTGTCATTGGGATGAACATCAATTTCATTTCACGCCGCGTAAATGGCGAATTAGCTGAAAGAAATAGAACACTGCGATTCCAGTTCTGTAGTAAGCCACTTCTTTTTTTATTTGCATGCTAACGTTTGTAAATGAACGCAATAAACCGGACAACAAGTGTAGCGCATTTTTATGGCCATGCAAGGTCAAGTTACGTCACGTAACTTGACCTTACACCTCTTACCAACAATGTCGTTTACACGCACCTGATTCACGTTGCAGAACGTAACTGCTGGCAGCGCCATTCCTTCGGGTGATCTAGCCCACATGACGTCGACTGTATCGGCATACTCGAAGTACTCTCTGCCAGAGAAGTGTAAGATAGCCACATATGGTATAGTCACACAGTAAAGCATGTGAAATCCGATGTCATTTTATATTGGCTATAACTTCTCCGGAAAAAGTTTGCATCGCTTAACCCTTTGCGACACGCATTATGATCGAATGTCGATAAATGCGTGAAATTCACATAATTTGATGTCAAGTTCTGAAAATCAAATTTAAACCAAGTGGAAGTGTTTGAATAAATTAGAGCGTGTTCCACAGCAATTATCCTTAATTACAACGTAAATTATTACTTAATTAGGGTACAGTCAGTCATGTTATGTTTTTTTTTTCATAAACCGAATTCAACTACCCACTCAAACTATATGCGATAGTTATCTGCTGGCAGCGAACATTCCTAAAAAGGTAAAAAAAAAAAACAAAAAAAAAAACGAAATTCCTGTCGAACCACCCGACGTACAACGGCTCGTTAAACTTGGTACTATCTTCACCCAATCGATCGTGTGTAGCAAAATATTTTAACCATAAGAGATATGAAGGAGATTAAGGCAACAAAAAAGTTTATCTTGCCATCAGCTCAGTGTTTGCGGTCTTTTCCGTGTCAATGGTGCACAGAACTTGCGAAAGTAAGTCGTGTGTTCGAATGAGCACGCTATGTGGCAAAGGGTTAAGAGGCTCTCGATCGGTTTCGTGGCAGTGTGCTGCGAATTGAACGTACGTTTTCAGCCAGCATTTACAATACAGTTAGCGTATGAAAGTTGAATGCCCCAGATAACACGACGTGTGCTGTACGTTAAGACGTCTCTGATAGGGGAAGGGATACCTGAACACGACGTAGAGGTCGTTCAGGCCTACGCACACGAGCGCCGCCAGGGCTGCCGTCCAGGCGAGCCGTCGCAGCGGGTGAGATAGGCCGAGGATGACGCGAAGGCCGGGAATGGCCGAATCGGCGAACATAAGCCGCAGCCGCAGCAGCAGCTGCACGGCTGCATTCGGGTTCTTGTCGCCGACATCGCCGCGCGCTCGGGTGCCCGAGGACTCGAGGGCCTCAGCCAGCAGGGCATCCACCCGCCGTGGTCGATTGGTCATCTTGCGAACTTTGCGCGAATTGGAAGCGCATATAACACAGTGTGACAATGAAAAGCGAAGAGGCAGGCTGACACGGGTATGACCGTGCATTAAGCGCCTAAGCGACCACACGGGTAACGGCAGCTACAGGATGAGAACAGCAGGGCTGTCACCAGCTTATAAGACATCATTTGTAGCAGCCGCTATGCAGCAAAACGAGCGCGTACTTTGCCCAGCAATGATAAGCGCATGAGGAGAGCATCCTCAGTAAATTGTTAGCGAGTCCCGCATTCAATAGCAGCCGATTTGGGAAGTCGTTTGGAAGTCTGATCTATCAGCTTTAATACAACTGATTTCCTCCAATACCACCAAGAACTGGCGCACTGCTTGACGAACTGTTGGCCGTGCGGCGTCCACCGCAAAGCGTCTGTTTATGTCTTCTTTAACCTCGCATGTTTTCTTCGGGATTCCCACCGCTGTGTCAAGAACACACAAGTCAAATTCAGCGAATAACCTATGCCTTCACCTTCACCTATGCCTATGTCCTTCAGGGACAAACTGTAGTGTCAATGTGCACTCCCGGGTAGCGTCGCTTTTCATTCTAATCTCATTTCCTTCCTTTTATCTCTCATTGCCCTTCCCCCCAATGCAGGGTGGTAAACCGGACGTGCGTTTGGTTGACCTCCTCGCATTTCTTTTAAATGCGAATGCATTTCGTAGTCGGGCTATGTCAGGCGCATCCGGCGGCGTCCGCGGAGGAGGAGGAGGAGGATAGGTTGAGGAGGTGTCCACGCGCCGGCAGGTGTTATCTCTCCGCTCTCACTCCCTCTCCCATAGCAACAGCTGCGGGCGCGCGCGCTTATCCTCGCCCCTAGCAACCGGAGCATGTGGTGCGAGAGAGTGTAGGAGAGGGTAGGTGCAGTGCTTCGCCGCTCCTTCTCTCACCGTTCGCTCTCTCTCCTCCCTGCGCCCCACTCTCCCGTCCGCTCGCGCCTCACTCTCGACCGTTCGATGGCTGGGCGCCTCTCAAGGCGATTGCAGAAGTCGGTGTTCGTTAGCTTATTGCTTTCGTCACTTTCGTTAGCTTATTGCTCCCGAGTCGAGCAACGCTTGAATGTATAGCTTGCTGAATCATAGGAATACAAATGTAATGTTTATTAAACTGCTATAAGAGTGGAGCCAATACCGGAACCACAATCGACGTTAACCCGACATGACACCTGTATCATAGGAGTACGTATGTAATTTTTATTGTTTTGTTATAAATACAAATAGCCAGCACTGCAACCAGAATTCACGTTGCACCGACATTAAGCCTGCATGGGCTCTTTTTCCAAATCAGTTTGAAGACCTGGTGTGGCTCTGTGGTAGAATACCAGACTGCCACGCAGAATAATTGGGTTCGATTCCTGCTGGGATCCTGACTTTTATCGTTTGCATTAGTCGGGTCTACGCTGCCGACGTTAGTTTTTCTTAACGTTCTCGCATTTAAATTACTAATGTCTGTTCTCGCCGTTCCTGGGTAGATATAAATTGTCAAACACCTATGGCGCATACCCGCATACCGCGGCTCGCGGTATACGGGTATGTGCCACACGTGTCTGTAGGAAAAGGCTTGACGACGTACGCGACATGATTTTCACGTTATTCATGTCATGACGCGACAGTCATATTCATCAAACCTTCTTACCCTCCCACACCAATTGTGGTCTCCACCAAGTTAAGGAGGCGATCCCGACAGCACCCGGACCTGGGCGGATAGATAGATAGATAGATAGATAGATAGATAGATAGATAGATAGATAGATAGATAGATAGATAGATAGATAGATAGATAGACGAAAACGCTCAATAGTCTTTCGTTCGATAAGAAATGCTTCGCATTTAATAAGCGATAGCTGTCAACTATTTAAATGACAATTTAGCGAAGTACACACCAAAAGTAGTTCCAGAAGTTTGCGTGTACATGGGTCACAAACACTCGACTTCTGACCAGAAGGCCATAGGATCGAATCCCGGCCGCGGGGGGCCACATTTTGATGGATAATAATAATTGTTGGGGTTTTACGTCCTAAAACCATGACAGGTGCACGTAAACGAACCCCAGGTGGCCGAAATTTCCGGAGCCTTCCACTACGGCGTCCCTCATAACCATATCGAGCTTTAGGACGTGAAACCACGACAATGGGCCTTTTGCGACGCATTGTGGCGCCGTCATGCGGTGCCCACGAGAAACAATCTGGTAGGCGCCGCCGCGCGGCTGCGCGCCCCGAATGCATTGCCGCCGTACGCAAGACTCGGTTACAAGCTGACAAGCAGCGTGTGAGAACAATTAAAAAAAAAGAAGTATTGGCTTCTGCTTTGCGTTGAACTTTATTTTTTCCTTCCTCCTTTGAAGCTAAGTTCCTGCTTCCATGCACTGTTGCAGGCAGGGACGAGCGGGATATATGCTCGAAGTGAGCATTGTGGAAACCGTCAGAGATAAGATCTTTGCAGTAAGACGGCTGTCACACGAAACACAGAAAAAGTCCTGTACTGCAGAAGCTTGTCGCCCTCCCGTCGTATGGTCCATAGGACTCTTTAAATTGTTTACATGTTTTCCAAGCACACAAGACGGACCCTCACGGCTGTTCGCTCTCGGTATCTGTTTTGGCTTTGCGCATTTTTTTTTTACGCTCTTCTAAGACGGGTAGGCTTTCTTTTGACACCCCGATGGTGAGAACACGTGTTTTCGCCGCTGAAACATGAACAAAATACTAATAGATAATGCAAAGATAACAAAGATACGTCCGGGAGAAAAGCAGGGAAAAACCACATCCCCCCGCTTTGCAGTACCTTCTTGTCTACGCTTCTTGTGGGCCTGTGTGTCGTTCTGTGAATGACTGCAGACAGCCTAGTGCTATCAATGAAGGGGATGCGCGTGCTTTTCACGGCAACCGGCCGCCGTGCACGAAAGCGTTCGGAAACGGAGGACGAGCTGCCGCGGGGTGAAAGGCGAAATTCTCAAAAAAAAAAAAAAAAAAAAAAAAAAAAAAAAAACAAGAAAGCATAAGGTGAAGAAGAAGAACTTATGGGTGGATAGAAGAGAGAACACAAGAGAGGGAGCAGGCAAGTTGAAGAGTTTGGGGGGCGGATTTTCCTTCCACTTGAGTTTGTCACTGGGTGCAACGAGCACGCGCAGCGACATGTCGGCTGCAGCGCAGCTTTTTGTCGTCGTCAGCTAGATGGAGCCCGCTGGTAAAATCTTTACACCCGAAGGATTCTAGAACAGTTAAAACGGCTGGCTGAAGCGCCTCGGCAGTGTAAAAACTGACGCTCGAAGAACACTTGGTGTGATGCAGAGCGCGCTGCGTACGGCAGAAAGTGAACGGCAGGATGTTCTGAAAGTGATACATGCCCAACGTCGTGTGCAACGTGTCAGCGAGATCCACGCGTAAACATCTACGAAGGGTGTGTGTTCCATTCATAAACCCATGGATATTATATCACACATGCTCTGATTTTGGCTACTCACTGTAACCCGCGGGGTGAGTAAACATCCACTTGGTATCTGGAGCGCAACCGGCATTACGCCGTGCGGAAAATTTGAGTTTCATAGGTCAGATTTCTGGATTCATGCACTTACAACCCTTTCCGTTGATGTCTATTAGCTCTTTGTATGAAGATGACGTAGTTAAAAAGAAAAGTTAAAAACATTAGCGAACTGTAAATGAAAAGGACGGAGAGTTCATGTTTGTGTGCTTTCTCATGTACGTATATCGATCGACGCGGTCGTGTAGCACATGCGCGGCATTTGTCTGCCACCACAAGCAGCCTTGTATTGTAGATTTCATACAGTACACACTCAAGCGGCCTCATCGACACACGACGTTGGCATCGCATTAAATTTCGGAAGGCAATTAATCGTGGAGCCGGTGCAGCGCTACTGGCTACCGACTCGGCCGCGCAGGCTTGCCTACCATATCGTTTCGGTCCTCAGCCGCTAGGAGTTGCGCATGCGCAGTTCAGCGTCGCAAAAGGCCCATTATCATATGGAACACAAACCACTTGATCGCCAAATATGCACGAGGTGAGAGTGAAAGAATAACGGTCGTGCAGTGGCAATTAAGAATGTCGAGTGTATGACGGCCTCATATTTACGTGCTTATGCACGTGTAGCTGTGAAACCCTACCTCTAAAGTATACACCACGTAAGTACTTACCTTAGCAGTCAGGAGAAGCGAGCAAAGAAGCTCGCTTACTGCGACTAAGTGGCAGTTCTGACAAAGTTCAGAATGCGTGAAACCTCCGGTATCGTTGCCAACCGTTGTCAATCGATTGACACTCACGCAGGAGCAAAGTGGAGGCGTGTCTTTCACCCTTTCTCAAACAGCCAGCGGTTCTCTCTCATGAAGCCATCATCAGTACACCAGGAGGTTATTTCGCTTTAAGTAGTGGCGAAAAAGTCTGGCTTCGCGTGCGTACAGCAGTGGTAGACCGGGAAGTAGGGTATAGAATTTATTTAGTCGTTTTATGTGCGCGCACGGCCTGGACCATTAAAGCATGCCGCTGTTATAATGCTCGCCTGAAAGCTGCATTGGGATGAAGGAGCACTACAGCTTTTTTTCTTTTTTTGTTGTTGATTGCGATACCGACATTTTCCGGTCACTGAAGAAAATCGATAAGGCGAGTAATTTGTCGGGAGATCAATACATATCACCTTGAAAGTGGCAGTAGAAGAATATGCGTGCTCGAAGCCTGATGAAAGTTCAATTTCCAAATGTTGAAGCATTTTAGGCAGATGTTCGTTTTTGTCGCTGTGGAGCTGTCGTGTTGCCCTGAGCCGAAGTTGCATCTGTACAAGACATTTTCTAGTCACCCATATATTTCTATACTTTAGAAGAAAAAAAACAAGGAAACAAGGTGTAGCTAATGGTGCTCGCTCTCTCTCTCTCTCACACACACACACACACACACACACACACACACACACACACACACACACACACACACACACACACACACACACACACACACACACACACACACACACACACACACACACACACACACACACACACACACACACGCACGCACACACACACACACGCACACACACACACACACGCACGCACGCACGCAAACACACACACACACGCACGCAAACACACACACACACACACACACACACACACACACACACACACACACACACACACACACACACACACACACACACACACACACACGAACACAAGGAAGAAAATTACAGTAATTTCAAAGGCATACGAATTAGACGGAAACTCTTTTGCAGCACATCGTACACCGTTTATTACGCACTTTATACCTAACATATCTTTAAAGGTAAGCTAGAGAGAAAAGCTGTCTTTCTCGTATTACGAAAATACCATTTCTCAATACCAAAAGCGCAGCACTTGCCACAAGAAGGCTCTTGGTAAACGAGACAACGCTCGAATTGAAAATGCAGGTGGCGACGCCATCTTATAGTTCGCGCACCAACTCGCTGTGACGTCGCAGATTTCAACGCCGTCTGCTAGGACCTACATAAGTCTCAAGAGGTAAGAATGAAGTACGTTGTCCTCAGATGGGGCAATGAACTTAACGTACGAAGTCCCAGAAAATTTCGTTGAGCCTATGTGGAAAATATACGAAAAAAAAATAAACACTGAAATCCGTCACGTCACCCTGACACTCACGTGCAGAGATTTCGGCGCGATATACAAGGAAAAAAAAACAGACTTTCCCCTTCTAATTTTTTTTCTAATAGCGAACCTATGATGGTGAGATTAATAAGGGTAGAGTTTTCAAAGAATCATTTATCAGTTTAAATTGATTCCATTGTTTTTTTCACTTGAGTGTCTCTTTAAGAGCATTGGTTCGTTTGAATGATGAGGGTGAAAGTAAATTCGTCATCTTTTCTGTTTTTTTTTTCTGTGACATCCTGACCGCCTAAACTTAGCAGGCAGTCTTTCTACTCAATTCAGCACAAGTGGTCCGGTATCTCCCGTAGCCACATTTTTGTCGCTATACCAAACAAGTGAGCAATCATAGAACACATGCCGCTGTGGAATTTAAGTGTACAAGAATATTTTATTATAGCATGCTCCCATATACGGCGTTGCACTAGGATAACACAATGACTTGGGCACTCGTTATCGATAAATACGGAAAACTATCATGCGCGCTCTCCAATCCCCAGCGTAAAAATAACTGGGGCGCCATCTGGCTTTAGCGATCGGAGGATCTAGCTAGGGGCTCGTTGGAGCGAACGGGAGAGATGGCGCGTCGACACCAATATGCAATAGGAAGCCTGCCAATAAATCTTGCGAGAACGCTCCCTAGGTGGCCCTAGAATCCTCGCAGTGCTGTACCGCCATACATCACTGATTAAACTGTAATAATAATAACAATAATTATACAACTCTATCGTCCAGCTGACCAGTGTCACTCCTTTAAGGCTGCTATAACACTCTGAGCAGCCATTTTTTTTCTCGCTCTCTGTTTTACTCTCTGTTTTCTGTATTATTGTGTATGCTATCATTGTGGATATTATTGTGATACTGTTACCAACTCCCTTCTCTAACGCCTTCTAGACCTGAAGGTACTGAAACAAACAAACAAACAAACAAACAAACAAACAAACAAACAAACAAACAAACAAACAAACAAATAAATAAATAAATAAATAAATAAATAAATAAATAAATAAATAAATAAATAAATAAATAAATAAATGGGATGTCTTACGTGCCTAAACCGCGATATAATTATGAGGCAGCCATAGGGGAAGGAGGGGAAGGCTTCGAGAATTTCTACTTTCGAGTGTTCTTTAACCGTTCACTGACATCGCACCGTTCATGGGTCTCCACCAAATTATCCCCCATCGAAATGTGACCGCCGAGGCTAGGGTCGAACCCGCGACTTGTCGGGTCACCAGCCGAGCCGCCCGTAACTACTGTACCACCAAGGTGGACTGAATAAAACACTGAGTTTTACTACTTTGTAAAGACTGTAGACAATATGCGAATATCCTCAGCTGAGAAAGCTGGTACTTAATCATACATTCGGGTTTCAGTAAGCGACTGATGGCTCAAAGTATGTCGTTTGCGAGCGTAAAATGACGAGAAAATTGAAATAAATAAATAAATAAATAAATAAATAAATAAATAAATAAATAAATAAATAAATAAATAAATACCAATACCAAGTATACCAATACCAAGTATAATTTCTGTGGCATAAATGAATAAATAAATAAATAAATAAATAAATAAATAAATAAATAAATAAATAAATAAATAAATAAATAAATAAATAAATAGGGAAAGTATACATGATCTATATGTTAGTACATGTGTGAACGCTCCTTTTCTACATTGAACAGTCAAACGCAACAATAATTTTGCTTAGTATCTACCGCAGATATATTCGTCTGATTGGGACGCTTCTTATTCAACCTGAGCTTAGCATAACGCTGTATGCAAGCGGCCGGGATAGAACAATGCACAAAGAAAGTAAGTTTCTTGCTATGCAAACAAGCGCCACTCCCACGACAGTAGAATTGAGAGGTAATGACCCCGCTGATTTCCAAAGAAAGAGAGAAAAAAAGTTACAACGAAGGTTGCACAGATGTCAAACCTTAGTCAATCTTCAGGAAAAATTCGGCAGGTGTCACACTGTTGTTACCCGAGAAGGCAAAATCCTGGCTGCACTCGTGTGGGATAAATGAGCCGTCGCGAGCAAGTGCATATGTTTTGAATTTAATAGACCCTCTGAACGCCTCATGCGAGCACTATTGTTTTGGCCTTTTGCAAAATATCGTAAGCTTTAGTGGAATAACCACTGTACGTCGGTAAGGAAGGAATGAACAGGAGAGAAAGGAAAGTCAGGGATGTTAACCAGTCTAGAAGGACTGGTATGCTACCCTACACTGGGGAAAGGGATGAGGGAGTTCTTAAGATAGACAAAGAGAGCGAGAGCACGCACGCACAAATTCATGTCGGCAAGGAAATACGTGCACATACACAGCTCCACACCTTTTTTTTTATTGATTAATATGATGTAAAAGGAGATGTTGGGTCACAAATAATGCTCCGGCTACTCCTTAGCTATTGAGTGGATTGAGAATACAACACAAGAAATAAACACACCTTGCTGACGCTGTGGCTGATGATGATGAACTATCACTAAGCCATTTGTAACATGCGGGAAGCTTTAAACCACACACTCGTTACGCATTTCACATAATGCAAATTCTGGTGGGAACCCACGCTTCTCCCACGCAATATTACGCCTGTTAACGTCACTCCTCACGCGACATAAAGGCTGCAAAGGGTCCTTTTACAAAGCGTTTTCAATTAGTGGCGGCGGCTCTGTAGTAGAACACTTTACTGCCACGCAGTATGTCTGGGTTCGATTCTTGCTCGATTTTTACTAAGGTCCCGTGGCTTTAAACGCACGCCAAAAGCTGAAAAAACGCACGCCACGATTTTTAGGTCCAGCATCTGATGAAGCACTTAAAGCTTTCGTTTTAATAACGATGCACAAAATGTTCTGCTCAGGACATCGCACCTCCTGTTGAAAGTTTTTTCTGCTCAAAAGAATAGAGTGAGGAAAAAAAAATGTTTCCTTATGGATTTCTTGAATAGCGCCCTATAAATTAGCCTTTCTTGAACAAGCTGTAAGCTCGTGCCACATGTGGGACGTCCCGAGTTCGTCCTCTAAGAAACAAGGGCGTTCTGATAATTTGAGGACATCCTGTGGATGTCTTAAACTGTCTTGGACATCGAGTTTCAACAAAGGTGCTTCGTCTGAACTAAAGTATGGTGCTTCTCAATTCTGAAAGACACATTCACATCGATATGACTATTACCAAGTCAACAATCACTCTAAGTGTTTTCCAGCGATGACAGATAATTCAGAGTGGTTACGATGTTTACGCTTATGTTACAGAGCGTATTATTACAGCATTAAGACACAGAGCAAGGCTGGTACTTTGTCGTAAGCAGGGAACATGCGTTGACAGTCGTAGAGTGATATCATTAAGCTCAAATACTTGGGGCGTCTGATTTACGACCGTGATGATGAAACCTCAGGAGCTCAGACACGTCGTCCTTAATTTCCGCTGCCAGCTTACGCCTCTGAAGGCAGACGGCGAAGCGAGACTAAAGGAAAGGCGAGCCTTATACCCGACCACTGCGCAATATCGGCCGAAGACTCATCCTCCGACTTTTCGCACGCCTTGGACCTGTAATTACAAGAAGGCTCAGTCGTCTGAACGGTCTTAAACACGGTGTTGGTTCCCGCTTCGAGCCATTCGTTTTTTTTCCCCCCACCTTTTCTTTTTCATCTACCCCATTGTCGAACTATTCGCGCTTCTTTTGTTGCTTGCTGTGGTAAAACAGGGCATTGTCTTCGGCTTTCCTTACGGCGTTTTGACCACGCAGGCACATCCGGGTAGTCTCCCAGCGGCATTCGCCGTGGGCTTGTGCCCGTCGATGCGTCCGTTATTATTGATCCCACGCCTTTCCGAGCCGATGGATAAGGGCAGTCGCCGCGCGAATCACTCGGTGCGGCAGATATACCTTGACCAAGGAAGTGAGGCTGGGAGGAAGATGGAAGGTGCGAAGAAGGCGGGATAGCTTCCCTTGTTTTCGCTGCGGTCGTTACGAACTTGATTACAGTGCTTACCCACGTGGAGAAGATCTGCGCAGAAGTCTCCTTAGTAAGAGCACGAAGAGTGCGGGAAGCGTCGAGTTTAACGTGATGTATTGCAGTGATACTTTTGCCAGCAAAGTTTGAAGCGTATACATGTCTTGCTCGTGATTTTCTTGTTTAATCCATTAAACCATCTTCGGGAACTATATAACCGTTCTTGTGGGACAATCTTGAGAAAATTAAGCGCAGTTTACAACTGATGCTCAGAACAGCGGTTGTTGGAAGGACAGTCTCCTTTACCAACTCTCCGGTCAAGCGGATACTCGGTGGCATTGTGGTAAGGAGATCGAAGTACTGGTTGGATCGCAAGAAGCGCACATTAAGTCGGGCAAATTACAGGCTGTATCTCCGGCAAAATACGAAGTCTTCAGATGAGCTTTTGTCTGGGCAAGTTGGTGCGACATTTGCGAAAATAAAACAGCACGAAAGACGGGACGAAAGACACAGTACGACAGGACCAGGGCTGACTGGACAGCACTGGTCCTGTCGTACTGTGTCTTTCGTGCTGTTTCATTTTCGCAAATAGTCAGATGCTTTTTCCTTTGACGCGTATGTCTTGCTTGATTCTTTCGGCGAAGAACACGAGCTGTGAACACCCTACAAAGTGGTGTTCAATGACCGCCGCTGCAGCTCAGTTGGTAGAGCATCGGGCGCGTTATTCGAAGGTCGCACGTTCGGTCCCTTCCAGCGGCAAGTTATCTTTTCGTCCACATTTGTTTCTTCACATTTGCATTACAATTACTACTAACAGCATCCCCTATACTTTCTGTGGCATCGTTGTCTATAAGTTCTCGGTAATACCATGCCTAACAAAGAAAAACGAGCCCTTAAATTTCCACTTCTCCTTGAAGAGAACTCTCTTTTAGGTCCCACGACTCCCCGACGAGAGTATAATGATCTGAATAGAGAGTATGCGTGCCTCTTTAAACAGAGTGGTACACGTGACACGTCAGGATTAAAAAAAATAAATCAAAGGACTCTTTTTTTTTTCTTAGCACATGTGCTAAGGCCGATATGTGCGACCATCGATCTTGTTCCCGCCCCGATAGCCAAAACGACCAGCTTATCGTCGTCTCGAGGCAGATTGGTATTCAAATGAGCTTACTAAGCAGAAATCGGCTGTCGAGCAACGCTTGTAGGTCCTTCGACGAAGCTCAACGGGCCGAGCGCACACACGATCTCGGCGCCTCTAGTAGGCGACAGGGCGCGGTGTGGAGTGCTCTCGCGCAAGAGGCAAGCCTGCAGGTTGCGGACATTCGTGCCTCGTTAATTAAGCCTGCATGCGCGTGGATGACTGGTGGTTGAAGTGCTGCCGCCTCCGCCAAGTTTCCCCGCATAAGGGCGGTCTTATGCAAGGGGCTTTGACAAGCAGTGACAAGCCTCTGAGTGTTTGCTTGCGCGTGTCGCTGACGGTGCAGTCGGTGGTCTGGTCTACAGGAGAGAAGGACTTGACCAATTATTTACCCGGAAGATTAATACGCGGCGCTTGAGCAAATAATAAAGCGTCCTAATTAGATACATGAAAAATGTAATTATGCCAAGCTCTCGTAAAATATCAGTTTTTTTTTTAATAAGTGCCTCCTCAAGTGGTCACTGTCGGTGGTTCAAATAATTCCTAGAGTGAAAGAGGAACTGCTTTGCAGTTTATTCCACGTCTCGAGTTCAGCGTGTAAGACACAAATGACAGTTTCGACAGAACTTGAATGCGTTCAACTGCGCTGAAACGCCAGAAACACGTCAGTCTTGGTTGTGCAACCAGGAATAAATCCTTCAGAATTTAAGAAAATATATGATTATGGAGAAAATAGGAGAAAATGATGCAGTTCACGTTATGAAAATGTTTTTGGGCCAGTTGGTTCAAACTGCTAAAAAAAAGTAACAACACTACGCAAGGAGAAGAAACGTAAGGCTTTTCCTGTCCTTCTTGCTCATTCGCCTTGCGTTGCTTTCCTACCTTTTTTCAACACTTGACGTCATTGCGATCTTCACATGGGCGCTAATCCTAGAAGAAAAACCCATAAAATTAACGAAAAAGCAGTTACTGGTGGAATTCTTATAACTCTTCAGACACGCCTCTCCAACTCAACGTTAAGCAGGCAGCAAGTACTTCATTATTAAGTCATTAAGTCAGCTAAGTGTGTATTAAGTTCGGCACAAAAGAAACATGTCACAGGTCACGACTTTATGTCACGACTTGTCAGCCATGCGAGGAGTAATGTGTGTAGTAATGCGTGTAAACTAAGCATGGAAACTTGGCAAAATGAGTTTCATCACTCAGACTGATGAAAGAAAAAGAAAATTGAGTTCATCATAGGGCACTAAACGACAAAAGCGAAGGACCTGTCTAAGGGTCACGGAGGCTAACTTTATCGTTTCAGGTTAATACCTGTACGTGTCGAAAAGGTATACGCTACAGAAGAGCTCTTCGAGGATGAAGGGCGCGCTGCTCCTTAATGCCTACAGCTATACGAGTCACTCTATCGTATCGCAATTTATCAAGCGCGTAAAGGTGATCAGAAAAAAAGAAAAGTCTATAAAAGCGTAACTTCAACGTAATTAGCGTCTCCGGCGATAAATAACGTTTCGCGATTGTAACTTCGTCTAAGAGAGAAAATAAGAAAGCAGATGCTAGAGCCCAGGAGCGCTGAAGGGCAGCTTGACGAATGGACGCGCAGCGGGAGAGAGAAATCCAATTCTCTCCGGTTCCCAATTTCAATTAAACTCGTTTCCGACAAGGCAATCAAGAAAGCCGGCGACGAGCGGTTTGACTCCAGCGAAGGCTCTCTTTGCAGCTTTTCGATGCTCGGCCATTGCCGATGGCCCTCGTGAAAAAAGCTAGACGAAGAACAGAGGATCGATGGAACAAAGATACGTCGTCGCTTCTAAAGGGTGTAGGTTTCTCGACTCTGGGGACCTTACTTCGAGGAATCTGTCGCGCGAACTGCACGGGCTTTGGTTTACTATTTGCTTTACGGGCTCTTTGTTCGAGTTCCTTGCCGGTCAAGTAGGTCCGACAGACGTCGTTTGGTCCGAAATGGAGAAAATCGGGTTCCAATAAGTTTGGTGCTAATTTGAACCCATACTTTCTTCCCCATTTGCACCGTGTTACGACATGCTGATTAGAGGGCCCTCCTTTTTCCTTTTCCCGCAGGACTCACGGCGCCGATTCTTTAAATACGAAGAGATTTGCATTTGAAACTTGCTATGCTGCCCATGGCTTATGCTGATGGCCCCTTTTCTGTGCTTTCGACAATCCGCTTCCTTTTTTATATCATGGCACCCCAGTTTCGGTCACCGGCGTTTTGTGAATAGCTGGCAATTCTTTATGATGTTTGTGAATCTGCGTTGTTGCTAGCGGATAATATATCTCCGGCCAAGCTTATATCTATTCACAGCTGCCACAGGAAAATTTTTTACGCGAATGATGTGAGCGGTATTGAAAGCATGTTTGCCGCAGCCGCGTGATGTATACGCTTTTCCCACAGACCGAGTGACATCCAATCCTACAGACTGTGATAATTACACAGAGAGACTCTAAAGAAGTACGAGGGTGTTGTATCGGTTGTTTCCTGTTTTTTTGTAATAAGCCATCGAGTTGGTCAACGCAAAGTAATAAAAATTGCAACCTCCATCTTCCGATGGAGTCTTCTGAAACAATCTGATTTAGAAACTCTAGGAATGTGATCTTTTTGTGGATTCAATAATTACAACTGTACATGTCACATTTATTTCCCTTTATTGACGAAACTATTTGCCATGTCAGCATATATATGTTTGAAGAAACTGACCCGCGAGATGTGAGAAGATACCGCCTCTGGAGTTAAAAATTAAAAAAAAAAATGTCGAAGGCTTTGACACTCGGCTGCCACCTATACGATGGATGTGTGGGGGGCAGGATTTCAGAGCACACAATCTCTTAGTGCAACTTATCTCTTTGGAATGATCGTGGGCAAGCTGATCATGCAGAATTATTGTGTGCACTTGCTTTATGTTTCATAAAATGGAAGCTCATTGTATGTACAGCCGCCCATTTTTTTTTTAACCTGAACGCGTGAGCGTCGACCACCGAGTCAATAAGCACCGGTTCCCGGCGTCCCGGTGTCCGGTTCCCGGAACAACCTGGCAGCATGCCTTTTGGTACAAGTATATACTAACCGAATCTTCTCAACATATTGTTACGACTCGGCCTGCAAGCCTGCATGGACACCTTGCCTATCGAGGAACGCGGGACTCCACGGTACCTGCGAGTGCGCTGCAAGGCACACTTCTCGGCGTGCCTGCCACACGCGGCATGCGACTCACAAGAACGTGGGACTCCACAAAATCTCCTATAGTGCGTTGCAAGCAAAGCGCATCCGTTTCTGCCTAGCCATGTGAAGATGCGTCTCTGCACTATTTTTTAAAACCTCTGCAATTATGTAAATAAAACGTGTCTTTTCTTTCGCAAGAAACTTCACAAGAGCCCTCTCCGCCAGAGCCTGGGTGTCAGCCTCGACCATTCCTCGGTCACACCAATATGCGTGTTGCACATTGGAAAGAGAACACAGACGCTCATTGTATCGCATCGTTTCTTAACCTCTAATCATTCTCGCAGCAGGTTAAAGCATGCCCCTTCGGCCACCCTCGGTAACCTTTTCGGCATCAACCTCGTTTTCCCCCCCTTCTCAGGAGCAGCAAAGGTCATTCATGCCAGCCTGGGCATCTGTCCGCAGAAATATCACCGTAACAAGGTAGCCCGCCACCGATCTAGGTGTTGCATTCCAGAGGGCTTACATCCACCGGAATAACCTGCGATCAACGTTATCAGAAAGACTGCGTCCCCGTTAGATGCACCACCGGGCTCCCAGAGAATTGGAGTTCGTGGTGCCGTTCAGCGACGCGAATCATCGGCAACAGCTTGCCAGACAAGGCCGCGGTGCGCTTCCCTTTTGTGGAGCAACTCGACCAGACGCGGCGACTTGGCCCCGGTTGCTCGCTTCTCGTTCCCCTCTCCCGAATCGGCGCTGCCGGTTGAACAGCGCGACGGGCAACGGGCGGAATCACAACGACGTCGTTTGTGGTGCAACCTCCGTCTGTGGGACGCCTGAGCAGAGCGGAGAAAGAAACATCGATCACTGAGCGCAACGTCGAGAAATCCCGGCGCACGCCCCCCACTCGTTGGCTCGACAGGAGTTTGGACCCGTTGAGTCAGTGCCTCTTGAGGTTATCAGAAAGACCAAATAAAAGTGAGCAGTCGCAAGTTCAACAGAGACCAGGAGAGAGCAAACCAAGTGAGAATTGAAATGGTTCGAAATTTAGGATGATGTTATATGTCTGTTCTTAGGGAGGAGGAGACAAGAAAGGCACGTGGTGTGTACGCATGCCGCTCACGGAGCCGTTTCAAACGGTGCAGACGACCGCGCTGGTAGCTCCAATTGTAGAAAGACGCGGGGCGACAGGCAAAAGTTGCGTGCTCGATTCCCAGGGGTCTTTCCTCTTCAGTTCTATCTGTTTGTGGGTGGCGTAAACAGCAACATAAGGTGACTTCCTTTGCAGTTCAGACACTTCCTTCATGTTGGTGTTCCTCACCATGGTGGGAGTCCATGTTACGAGTACTGCAGAGAGTTTCTTGGGGACGTATTCCGATTGTATAGGATGGAAAATAACGCGTGTACAGCTGCAACAAGTCCAGACAGATATACTTGAAGTTATATTAGAGTTCCTGCAGAGTACTGCGTACCGTACCCTTTATCATATCGTACAGTATCGTGCAGCTTCTTGTCACGAAAGCCTATGAAGAACACGCGATGTGGCGCTGTGGTCACTACCCACTACAATACGTCACCTATCAAAGCCAACGCTGAGCGCATTTCTACAACAGCTATATAAAAAAGCACTTGCGCTGAAACACTTAGGATAATTATGTTCCGCTTCCGTGTGACGCATGACAGGAAACAAGGGGCAGAGAGTTAAGATAGGCGTAAGACAGTATTCGATCCCGCTACCTTCTTTTCTGCCATTGTCACTTCAGCTACGAATAACATTGGTACGGGCATGTGAAAGCAGATCCTGTCACACCAAAATGCTGTCGTCTGCGGTAGTTTATCAACCAAAAATATAAAAAACTATAGCGTGCATTTTTGGTGCAGATATATGTACAGTGCATTGCCACGTATTTCCTCATATGCACTTGTTACTTATTTTTACAACTATATATGCCAACCTATTTAACGCACTTACTTTTATTAACTGTTTGTATTCCTTGCATGTACTCCCGCAGAGGCCCGAGGAGGGTCTGCAGCATCTTTAAATAATTGATTGAGGCCGAACTCTCAGCTTTTCTCTCATAATAAACCTCTCTCTCTCTCTAAATAAGTAAACAAATAAAATAATAAATAAATAAATAAATAATAAGTTTTCTATAATAAATAAAAAAGAACTAACCTTCCCCATCTCCCGCTAAAGGGAACCATGTGTGGTAGGATGCGAAGCAGCGGGGAGATAATTAGCTTGAGCGGGAGGAACGTCGCCGCTCTCGTTTCACGGCAGCGGTCAGGGCGCTAATCGCGGCGCTGCACAGGAGAGAATGAGGCGCCCGCGCTCCGTCATTTTCATACCGCGGAACTACCGTGGCACCCCCAGTGGGAGTATGCAGCTGTCGGACCACCTGTCGTGCGCGCCGCTCCGTAGAGGATTCCTAGAGGAGGAGAGGACGGGGGGGGGACCGTACGAGAGGAGAGAGAGGGGGAGAGGACGCATGCGCTGTGGGGATGTGGGACGCCGCTCCGTAGAGTAGAGGATTGCTAGAGTAGAGAAAGGGGGAGAGCGTAGGAGAGGATGGGGGAGGGTACGCGCACGCGCTGTGGGGGGAGTGTAGGACGCGGGGGCCACTCAGTAGTAGAGGATTCCTAGAGGAGAGAAAGGGGGTGAGCGTAGGAGAGGAGAGAGAGGGGGGAGGGGACGCGCATGCGCTGTGGTGGTGTGGGACGCGGGAAGGAGGGGCGGACTAAGCCCCCCTCCAAACACATGCAAGCAATATCAAGGAATGGGGTCAACCTGGGCGACAGACACCACCTGCCTAGCCATTGCTAAGCAGCCTCTCTGTGCTCTCGGCCATGACTCTGATGACTGTGGTAGTGGTTGACGGCCTTCATATGACTACAGTGTTCTGGTTCGCATAATGGGTGCTTCCCTACTTCATGAAAGTGGCCGGACGCGGGACGCGGGAGGGACGCGGGACGGACATAGCCCCGAGCATAAGATGCTTCGCATCTAATGAATGAATGAATGAAATAAATAAATAAATAAACGAATAAATTACCTTATTGTACACAGAAACAAGGTGGCCAGAGTCAAGCAGCAGTGAGCGCTGTGTGCTTGTCTCTGCGTGCACATGTGCATACGCATGCGCACCGAACATTCACAATGAGCCATAACTCCTCAGCAAAATAATTCTTGCACAAGTACGGCGCACTTCTTTTCAGTATTGTCGTCGCACTCATACAGGTATCTTGTAACCATGCGATTACACAGATCAATAATGTCGAAACAGTTATTCGCGCGTACGATGACGTGAAAAACGTTCAGCTGGTCATTCCTTCCCGCAGTTTTCCATTCAACCCGCCAGAAGAGGTGGTTCGAAGAATGACGTCGCCTGATATAAGAAACTGAAAAAAAGTCCTGTTTTAGATACCTTCGAACAATCTCATCCCCAAACATGGGCACCTAAGTTGTTTCGGTTACCGTCAGATCGATGCCGGGCATTCGGCGCTTGACATGCAGGAAATCACTGCAGAGTATAGCCTTATCGGTGAACCCACCGTCCCCTTATAGACGCATATTTTAGAATAAATGATTCTACGGGCTATTAGGGCAAACTACAACCTTTCGCGTGACGCCCTCTCAGTCTATTCAACGACTGCACAGAACGTGGGCAAGGCTTGTCTTCCGGAAAAATAGAGGAGTCCGGTTTTATGCGCGTAGATATATAGCCTCTGGCAACAGAAGCGATCATATAAAACGCGCCGTCACGATGTCACTGTGAAAGGACAGAGGCAAGGACACACAGATAGCTAGAGAGCAAGGAGGCGTAAGGCATCGTCTCGCAAGCTGCTGCCGCTTGTCGCGTCCACGGAGCCCGCCTGCGGGCAGTTGCTCTCGCGGCCGGACACCGCATGCTCGCTGCTGCTACACACCCCGAGGTCTAGTATGGGCCATCCGGCGTTCTTGCGCGCGACCGCGCGCACGCACGTACAAAATATCGGGATCATAATAGGGTTCGCCGTCGCCCGCTGCGACCGATACAGCCCGTGGAAAGTGACGCACGCACACGGAAATCACGATGGACCCGGAGGCAGAGCTTGCCAGCCATGTCGACGAAAAAGAAATCTCGTCGCTCGTCCATAGTCGTCCATACTATGGCTTCTTTTCTTCCGACATCTGTTTCCAGATGGCGTTGCCCCGCGATATAACCCGCCAGCGGGTTTTGCTTCCGCAGATGCACCGTGAGTCTGGGAGGTGAGAACAGGAAGAGTGACGGTAATCGGGTATGACTCACCGCGAGATTGTTCGGTTTGATTCGCGTAGTATTGGTAAAATGTTTGATTTACGAGTCATAGCAGCGAATATTAAGTGTGTGTGCGAGCGTGTGTGTATGTGCATAGGCTAGTGTGAATATATAGGGTTGCGTGTGCGTGTTCGCAATTCACAGACACAGGGCACCCACAACCTCGTATGTGTTCGTTGACACACATGTGAATTACTAGAGGAAATATTACTTCAAATAATATTTCCTGTAGTAGCGTACCTGTTGCACGTGCAGACTCCGGGTTTCGTGCAAAGTGACGTAGGATTGCCACGGAACATTCAATGCATACATGCAGCCATTTTCACGCACGCAAAAGAAGACATATCCGCGTGAAATTGCGCGACATAAGCTTGTGTTCAGTGTTCATGTCTACATCGCCAACTTTTACGAGCTTTAACTTTACAAGGCGAGTGCTAGGTAACCTGTTGCATCGCACTATAGCATGTCTGTAAAAGTAAAAAATAAATAAAAGAAAACATCTAATGCTTAATCTGTAACTTCACGGATTTCATAGACCACGCCGAGGCTTATTTGCGCACTTCACACAAGTTTTCACACTCCCGCTCCATGGTCCTTCATACCACTTCGCACAAGTCTCGGAAAGTTTCTGCACCGCACAGTAGGCCGCCGGCGTTACATCGTCACGTCCGAGCGGAAAATCCGGCCCGCCACGAAGCTTGTACACCTCTCCTTTCCTTCTTTACTCTCCTTTTTTGTATAGCTTTTTTTTTTTTTTTTCAGCGCGAAGAATCCTGTAGTTCGTGTTACCTACACACCGTACAACCCCTCGCGGGAGGTAATATAGAGCGGGGGACGCGTTGGGAGAGGGTGGGTGTTCTGGGATGTCGCGGACTAGACATGCAAAGACGCTCGGCCGGTATTGATCACGAATATGGAGGTGGGCCGGCCTGGGAGGGGGAGGGGGAAAGAGGTGGGGGGCTCATGATGTCGCGACTTGTTTCTTTCGACACCGTCACCGCCGAGGCTTTTATCGGATGTGTCCGGAGCTCGCAGCGTGAACGATGAGCAAGAAGCACCGACGAGCTGACAATGAGACAGCGCGATGGATTGTCCTCGCGATTACCGGGCCGCGACGTGCGGCGAATTCGGGCCGGCAGGTGGTTTTATATACTCTTTACGAATAGCGGTGGGCAGACGACATCCTTACATGATTTCATCCGACGTTGTTTGCTTTTCCCGTTCCCCGCTCCGTTTTCTGATTTTCTTTTGATCTTACTTTACGTATTCTTTTTCTTCAAGTAAGCTTTGCTAGTGGCACAGGCTAGCCTCTGCAGATAGTATATTTTTCACATGTCCGGAGGCTTCTAGAACTGACGCTTTGATCCCCGCTAAAGTGGCCGTAGGAGGAAGGATCTAACCAGCTAACGCAACGCACCTACATCGAGAAGCTAAGGCTTTGATCGAGGTAAGGTTGAAGGCATACAGGCGCTCTTGTAACGCACCTGCCACCTGTGTGTGTGTCGGAAGGTGGGGGGGAGGGAGATTCTAGCAAGGCACGTATATATACATACACCAAGGGCTGTCTTGATGAGCCCTTTTGCGCCTTCTGTGTGAGCTGCATGCCGTCGCCAAGACTTCCATTACAGGTGTCGCGATGTATAGATGGATGATCTTACTAACTACATGATACGAAAAAATAACGTCCGACAAGCACCCGGCACGGTGATGGCTTTTCGAAATGAGAATCACGTAGCTTCGCATGTGGTTGGAGGGGGGCTACCAGCGCAAGAGAGAGAGAGAGAGAGAGAGAGAGAAAGAGATAGAGAAAACCTTGCTGCGTCTTGTTCTCTCTGACAAACTGAGGAAGGAGGTGTCGTAAGGTGCGAAAGATATGACAAAAACAAGAAAAAAAAACAACTAATGTAGTATTAAATGACGTTTCGGCTCCTGTAAGAAGGCTTCGTCGACACTGTAACCACAGTAAAAAAAAAAAAAAAAGTAAACGAACTACTAAGAAAGAAACTGCGTTTTCATGGACGCTTCAGTATATGAAATCAGATAGCATTTTACATATAGTTAGAACTGTTAACCATTTCTTGTTAGTCTATACGTTGTGGTTTCAATATTTACGAGAGGACGCGTGATTACAGCTGTAGTGATTAAAGATGCTGGCGTTTATTGCTTAAGCCATTCGATTAGTCGGCGTTTTGTCCCCAATCAAACATCTGCGTCCAGTAAAGTGAGCGTACATCGATGCTGCAGTCGATAAAATAGAGGTACACTGCGATTAGATACAGATGTTCAGGGACGTCAATGTGAACAAAAGCTTTTAGGAAGGTAACTTATTTCGCACCGAAGTAATGGCTACTAGTGTAATCGTGTAATTGCGTCCATAAGTAAATTAATTTTTTCAAGATTCGAATCATGCATTTAAGGCCTGTGTTGCTTATATTATGAGTGACAAATATATATTAAGAGCGACAAATAGATCGAGCGGAAATCTGCTCGCTTTCAGCGCTTGTGCCCTGTGTTCCTTGTGTCTGTATTCGTGAATAGTGCGCTGTTCTTGCCTTGTGGATATGAACAACTAGCTCAATAATGATATAGGGGGTTCATTTTTACTGATTCGGAACCAGCTCTGCAATGCCTTCGAGCTGCTGCACGTCGTGAGCCTCAAGACCAATTGGTGCTGGAAATAAGACAACTGTATACCATCAACTAATAGACAATGGACAAGATGTAACTTTGCAGTGGTTGCCAGGCCATGGCGGCATCATCGCTAACGAGCATGCCGACGATGCAGCTAAAATTCTCCCGAAAATGGCATGATGGAACCTATTCCACTGTCAAGAAGCGACGCAGTAGCAAAGATTAATACGCTCGCGCATGATGTTGCAAGGTCTACGTGGAACACGCCCGGCTTTCTCTACACCCGTCTTCACCGCCTGGCCTACCCCAATCTGAGACGACCGTTCTCTGCCGCATGTGGCTTGGGGTGTCTTTTACGAACGCCTTTGCTTGCCGCATTGGATGGGCAGACAGTGCTGCATGTGAACATTGCGGCACTCATGAAACCATTGAACATGTTTTATGTCAGTGTCATCAGTACAGCTCTCAGAGACAGTCCCTCTCAGCAGTGTTTGCACGCCTCGACGACCAGCCGCTTTCAGAGAAATCAATCTTGGAATGTCGGAAAGATCGAGATTCATGACGGAAAGCGACGAAGGCGCTGTTGAAGTTTCTGCGAGCCTTGTTGAACGATTGTGACATTCCTGTGTGTGTTTCCGCTCCCCTCTTCTTGTGTGTGTCTCGGTGCGCTTCGACAAAGCCTTCAAATATGAACGTAAACCAACTGGCCCAACTTAGCCATCTTGCTGCCCCTCCCCCCCTCTCTCCTTCCTCTCTTCCTTACTTCTCTGTCTCCACTCACCCAGTCCCCAGTGCAGGGTAGCAGACCAGATATTTGTTTTCCGGTTAACCTCCCTACCTTTCCGCGTGTCATTTCTCTCTCCCTCTCTCTCTACGTCCCAAAACCACGATATGATTATGAGGTACGCCGTAATGGAGGGCTCCGGAAATATCGACCATCTGGCGTTGTTTAACGTGCACAGACATCGCACAGTACACAGGACCTCTGCCATTTCGCCTCCACCGAAATGCGACCGCCGCGGCTGGGATTGAACCCGCGACCTTCGGGTCAGCAGCCGAGCACCGTAACCACTGATCCACCTAGGCGGACAACAACTAGCTCGAGATGTGTTATTCGAAAAAAAAAAAAAAGGCACGTGATGATTTATGCCTTTTTTCTCACAGGATTCATCTAGCCAGTGGCTTTCGTACGTCAACTTTCGCGAAACACATATGCATTACTGATCTAAAAACCTCAATACCAATTGTTGGACACCGGCTGCAAACGGAACTTTGAAGACAGTATAGAAAGTTTCAAGTGGTCTTTGCCCCTGTGTGCCGCATTTCGGTTTTTGTAACAGTATGTTCACAGAGTCCGAGTGCCGCCTACATGCACGAGCATCAATGGTGTTCCATTAAGTATTTACACTGTCGTATTATACCCGAGTTTCAAAGTTGAAAATAAAGAAAAAAAACGAAAAGCTCAACGAAAACTATGAAAGATAAGTGGGTCGACGCTGTCAGCGCACGAAGCCATTTAACACGCATGCTACGGAGAAGCGAAAATCTTATTTGTTATCGACAAAGCCCATCAATCCTGGCTCGTCTTACGCACTCTGCATCCCGAATGCGGCCGACGCATTATTCACAAGCGTTATGACGCTCGCGCAACCTGCCCAACGCACGACAAACGGCGCGTGAGACAAGAATGACGGGTGAGGCAAAAAAGCAAGAAAAATCCAGACAGAAAAAAAAAAATGTTAAAGGGTATTTTCTCAACAACAGAGCGAGCCTATCATCTCCACGCTCATTGAAGCGTCCAGCGCACGCACCGTTCCCTTGTTTTCACGCGCGCTCGCGAAACAAAAAAAAGGGCGTCGAAATTCGCTCATCTAGACGCCATTATGCGCGTCTAAAGAAACCGCGGGAGCAATGGACGGTGGCGTCTTCCAGCTCCTTCCATCCTTCGCCGTGCACACACACAAGGAGACGGTGGCTGAGGGATGGCTGATCGAGAAAGCACCGCGAGTTATAGGAGCGAAAGAAACACAAACCGGCAATACCGTCCTGGGCCACGCAAACAGCCGACGGCCCCTTTTCTGTAAACGCCATTCATTATTCCCCCCCTCGAGCTGAGCGAGCTCGTGCGATAAGGGGTGATATAGTGCGTATAGACTCTCCTCCTTCGCCGGCTCCTATTCTTCCGCACTCAGCGGCGAGGCAAAAGAATAGGGACCCCACCAACACTCCGGGCCGTCTTCGCGTGGTCGCCAAGGTCTGCGCGGGTCACCATGCCACCGCCGCCGACGTCAATCTGGCGAGGGTGTACGAGAAAGAGGCCGACTCAATTATTGGGGCCCTATTTTTGTTTTGGCCGAGGCGCCGCAACGCCCCGAGGCTTCTTCGGAGACTTAAGTTTCCCTCAATGAGCGAGTGAATGAGAGAACGAAAGTGAAACGCCCATTGTCACCTATGGTCGTTCAGGCTTCTTGTTTTATGTCCTTGTTGGGCCTTTGCATTTTCGCCCGCCGTATTATACCGTTCTGGCCTGATGGCTCGACTTGATGCGCCCGTAGGCAGCTCATGAAGTCACGGAGACGATGGTCTAAGGGAACGGGAGTGTGGAAAAAAAATGGGGAAAGGAGGTGAGAGAGTACGCTGCGGTATAGGGGTGGCTGCTTGCGAGCCGATAAATGAGTCTGCGTGCGAGAAAGCGACGCCGGGGCGCTGGTCTCTATCGAAACCTAAATGTCGGGAGAATGGGGATAAAAGAAGTATGTAATGGGAACAAGGCAAATAAAGAGTTGTTCCCTCCTCCTCAGTATAAAGAGGGCAACGTAGGGAAAGGGAGAGGAGGAGGGCACCGAAGTCGCCTCCGAAGCGCGGCCACACGGCGGGGCGCTCCCCAACAAGGCTTATTCAATCTACCAAGCTGTCTGCGCCAGGAGACGAGTGCTTCACGACGTGGAGAGGAGGAAAAGAAAATGGGGAAGAGAGGAAAACGAGGCTGGTAGCAAAAGGGTTTCACTTTCTCCCCCCCACTCCCGAAAGAGCGAAAGGGGAGCCCGTCATCATCATTCTTTCGGCTTCCCGAGCTCTCCTTTCTTTTTTTTTCCTTCCACCGTAGAGGCGCCCCCTACCCGACGTCGTTTATCGTTTCCCCTTTTTTCCGCCCTCGCGGTGTTTTGTTTCATCCCGTCGACTCGTGCCATTTTAGCGCGATCGCAATCAGCGACGTCTTAGGGAAAAGCGAAGTCTCTTTTGCGTACGCGGACTGGAAAGATGTCGCGCGTGGCCTCACTGACGCTTCGTTGTTGCCATGCACGAAACCATCGGTGCCAGCATTGCGCTGGCGGTGCATTGGGACTCATGCTCTGGTGTCATTAATATTTTCCTGTTTCACGGAGGGGGGGGGGGGGGGTTAGAGATCCATGTTTTGTCAGTTCTCCGTATGTAAAGGAAGGAGAAGAAAAATGAAACGCTATGAAGGACACCACATCCCGACACAGTTGCCCCATACTATTAACCCAACTTTTATCGATCAAGTTTTACCTGTTCAATATAGCCCGTTTACGCAACCGTCTTCTCTGATCTTTGAGTAGAAGGAGGTTCCTTTCTCGATACAGGTCTAACTGATCCCTTGTTGATGGTATACGCAAGCCTATGCTTGTTGGCCCAACATGCTTATCGCCCTTGGAAGGAAAAGTAATTATTGCCCATGCATGTGACGTTCCCGCGTAGTTAAACGAAAAGAAAAGCGCGCCTTTGCCATTAGGAGTCCTCGCGCATCCTTGAGTCTGATTCTGAACCCTGAATAAGCCCATCGTGGCCACCCGAAGTCTTTTCCGGACTCGGTGTCGCTCGGAAAAGAAGTAAATTTTCGCTTCTCTATATCACTTGCCTGCTTGTGAAAGCAACAACGTATGCGCGAGTTTTCCCCGAAGAAAAAGAAAAGTTATGTGTCTTTCAGCGTGTTCAATAAATTGGAATCCTTAGGGAAACGGGAAGTGCCTCACACGCCTCCTCCGGTATTGGATCAAGCGGCACCGGATGCCCCGTATTGGGACGCTGTCCTCGTAGAATTCTCACCAGCGACGGTCAATGCAGGAGCACGCAAGCGTCACGGATCTTCCAACGCACGCCCGATGCGAAGCTAAAGCGAGACTGTTTTTTTTTTTTTGTTTTGTCGGAAACCAACTAAAAGTGGCAGTGCGTAGGTATATGCGCGTTGTGCTCTTAAAAATATAAGTGGAAAGAAAATTACAAAAGCAACAAACCGATAGTGTACACAAAAAAAGTAGCCGAAAGCGTGAGAACGAAGCCGTTAAAGACAAGGAAAAGATCACGGTTGTGTTGAGACACTGGGCCAAAGAGTCCAAAGGGAGAGACCGAGAGAGAGAGTCGACGCGTCGGAAAGATCATCCACTCAGAATTCAACGGGAGCTCGTCGCCGACTTGAAATTCGGGCATCGCCGGGCCCGCCAAACTTCGCAAACAGGCCGTGTATGGGGAGAAATATCAAGAAACATCAGGGTATAGCCTATGCGAGCACCGCCCCGGGAGTTTGTTTTCTGCCGAAAGGACGGTGACTGTGTTAGCTACGAGCTGAAAGGAAAAGGACGGAGACGCGAGAATGGAGTCGTTTCCGGATTCGCAATTTAAAACACGATTCCTTTTCCCCCGTCTTGTCCGCTCTGCTTCTTCTTTTTTGTTTTGGTCTCTCTCTCTCTTTCTCACGCTCGAAAAGCAAGCGGGGTTGTACGTCTCCCGGTGGCAGCGTCTAAACCTGCAGCATCGATGCTCGCCGAGGTTTTCCCGGGCTCACTTCGCTTCCGCCGGAATAGTTCACTCCGATTGCCGCTTCCGTTATGCCAGTGGTGGTGATGCGTTCTGAAAGTATTTGACAAGTCTACGGCACATGTGAGCCAATTGGGAGATATAGAAGGCCGATGCTGGGAGATATATTCTTGCCATAGTTTAGTAATTTCGTGGAAACGACGCTGAAGGACGTGTGCGAAGGGAGTGGGGTGTGGGGGTGGAGGTCTTGCTTCTGGTGCGACGCGCAGCTACATAGTGGGAGCAAAAGTGTAATTTCTTCATTGGAGCTGAAATTTGGGCCTGCTGGAACATGACAATTGTATTTAATAACGCCTTGTGTCGTTGTTCGTGTTTCATATGTACAGTCGCCCAAATCTTTTAACTATCGTGCTCGAGCGGCAGTTTTTTCTGTGTATCATCGCCATATGACTGAATTAAGTTCCGCAAAGGGGTGAGGACAAGTGCGTACTTATAAAGCACATGCCCACAAAACAATTTTTTGCAACTTCGTTCCATCATATGGCGCTGACAGACAGAAAATTCGCCACTGCATACGATAGTTAAAGATTTGGGCGGTTCTATACCTGTTCGTCTTCCGCTCCTAACTACGAAGATGATGTAATTTACGTAACGTTAATTTGATGGCCAATTGCTATACACAGTTCTCGCGTACGCAAGGGGGAGGGTTAAGGCCGTGGTGTTGGCAAAAAGAAAACATCAGAATGAGTCAGCTTTTGTTACGGATACCACTGTTACATTTTTTGTTTTCCACGCCGTAAACTTGTCTGATTCTGTGTCCTTAGAGCCCTGTACATAAAGTTCATTACCATGTAGCTGGATATACGACAGGTACGCGTGTTTACATGCTTCAACGATATCGATGACTAAATATTAGGTGCATAACTATATATACCATACGCTTTTCAACCAATCCATAAAAAAATAAGGTTCGGGTTATCGTAAGAGGGCCGCTTTGGCAGTTTCGCAGCAATGGTGAAGTGGACGCATCGCTCCTCAGATGCATCGATTTTATAATTACGTTCCTGCGCGGAGAGACTAAATGATCGCGAATGTAAATGAATGCGTCGAGAGCGTTGGTGATGGCTGATTAGTCGGGCTGACGACGAATGCCGTCGACAGCTGGAGAGTGTGACTCACGAACCAAAGGTACTTATACATCAGCTAGCCTGATCATAAATATGCGCTGAAGGAATACGCATTCCGCAAGCGCACAGGTCTGCCTGCTCCAAAAATAGCTATATTCGGCAGCCGGGCACGTATTCCAACTGACAGAAGGCAAGCGAGCAAACTCGGTGCCGCTTATCTACGCGGTAAACGATAACGGTATGGATAACGAAATTCAAGGGCAAAGTTTGTTAGCATAAAATCACTGAGCAGTTTATCGCACATTTGGCTCTTGCAGAAAACTTCCTCAATGTCAAGCAGTTAAATGTTGCCTGATCCGCAAGAGTAATTAACGGATTCCTCTTGTCTTTCAAGATTGATACAGATTGTCTCTTCGTCCCCTTTACTTTCTTCACATCTATATCACAATTATTACAAAACTCTTAAAAACAGTACAATTAACTTTCCCTATACCTTTCTTGACTTCATTATCGGCTGGTTTTCATTGAGGTTGTGTTAAACAAAGAAGCGAGCCCTCGAATATCACCTTCCTTCATTCAAGACTGATTCACAAGTTTTCTCACCAGCCCTTCAGTTGTGCGGTGTCTACCATACTTACGCAATTGTATGCGAGTGGTGGGGCCGTCCGCGCGCGTTTGAGAATCCACCGCATTTTTTTTCTGCTCTCCGCCCTCTTTTTTAATTTTTAAATACCCGCGTTCCATTATACCAGCGTAGTCTAGCAAACCAGACATATTTCTGCTTGTTCTCTCAGCCTTCCCTTTTCGTTCCTCCTCCATCCATGATCGTGAAGCATGCTAAAGCAACCCCCAGCCTCTTATTATCAAGTGAGCTAAATTGTTTCATCGGTTTGTTTACACCAGGGGTCTCAAACACGCGGCCCGCAGACACCTTGACAGTGGCCCACCGTGCACATGACGGTCTTCGTCCCATAATTTTTTTTCCAGTAAGTTTGTTCGTGAGCCACACGGACATGATTGAAGTCAATCATTCGTTTCTGGAGGTGCCCCATGCGGTCACCATGCTGTAAAGCATAACCGTGGAACAAGAAAATTATATTTCAGAATCGGCGTCCAGATTGCAGATTGCAGTCATTCTGCAGATCAGTATCCATACGTTTCTCAAAATTTTGCAGCAAATTCCCCTTTAGAAGTGTACTAATGGGAAAGGCCTGCTTTCAGATGGCAATGTTAGCTGAAATTTTGTTCAAATTGTGTCACCCCCTCCCCCCACCACTCCAACCTCCTCTCTCCCGGCCCTCGCGGGACTAAAGTCCGCGACTGTGGCCCGCTAGCTGAGGTGAGTTTGAGACCCCTGGTTTACACACTTCGCTTGTCCGCTTCTTGAGCTATTTGTAAGGTTAAACGCATCTTACGAGTAGCGCTGATCACCAACCTCAGGCTGTAAAATGAAAGTTTTGTTTCTTCAACGACGACTAAGGCACGTTGAAGACACATTATGAGCTATTATTATAATAAATATTGTCATTACTCATTTTCTCTCAAGGTCAAGTTAGAAAAGGTGAAGAAAAACGTGCTTGTGAAAATTTGGTTAATAATTCGTACCGCAACCAAATACCGTAATTCTTTTCTTTTTTACTGCTGACGCACCATGGAAACGTCGGCTCCTACTCAAACTTCATCAGCATATTTTTTCAGTAAGAATGTCGAGTGTTTCTGAAGACTTATGTTTGATCAGAACGTCACCCACGGCGGTAAATTAGTGATTAGAGCTTCGAGCTTCTGAGATCGAGGTCGAGGACTCACTGCCGACCATGGCGGCCTCACTTTGATGTTCAAAAATTATGGAAAGGGTTGTGTATTTATGTTTAGATGCACTTTAAAGAACCCTCAGCTGATCTTGATTAATTCGCAGTGCTGTTAATCACCGCATCAGATGGTGTTTTGTAGCGCCATTGTACCCCAAAATTCAATTTTGACCACAACGCTAGAAGATGACGCTCCTTTCTTCTTTGTCTCCGCTGTCCTGGTGAAAATTGAATATATTGAGAGAGAGGGCCAGCCACTTCCCCTGCATTATAGTTACGGTGTCAACAGGTTTCACACCGATACAACGTCCAAACCGCATGTTATGTATGCCGAAGTGACACTGACGCCTAAGGAAATGCTGCTTTGCCATCACGGACTCTGTTTCGGTCAATGTGGATGCACACCCGCTGCATGATAGAGCCCGTCTAAACAATCTTCAAGCGTTGCATGGGCATGCCTACGTCCCACATCTTCCTGGCCAGTTCTAAAACTAAGTTGCTGCACGGATTGATTGCAGGCGATGTATGCGTCACTCGGTTGGCAACGTCCACTATGCGAGACTCGCTTTTGACGAGCGATCCGGCAGTCGGGCAAGCAATCAGAAAATGAAGAGCGCCCCAATGTCGTACATGAAAAAAATCGAGTTTTCTCGAGAGAAATTAAGGGGTGTGAGTCTGCATGGCTGCAAAAAGGCTTGGCCAAATGCGTGTGTTAAACGCCTCGTTCGACCTCCCACGCGGAGAAAAAGTATGTAGATAAGTGATGCAAGACTACTTCATTTGACTCCGAGAAAGTTTATTCAGCGGGAAGCAAAATTAACGACTTTGAAGCCTAGGTGACGGCCCCGCCAATGGGGCGGAAGAAGTTCTCCACGCTCCAACCGGCTCTGCCAGGCAGCCGCCAATTAAGCTAATGATGGTCTTCTCACAGTTCCATGTTTTCGCGTAAAGGAGGAGAAGACGGTAACCCGTCGCGCCGCATCATCAGCCATGCCGTGCTCCATCCTTCGTTTTAGTTTCTTTTTTTTTTCTTGTGTGGCTCTGCCACTGGGGTTCTCAAACACCAAGTCATCTTCGGGAAAGCTAGAGTCGGAAACGACGTGAAAACCGACACGTGGAACCGCACCGAATGGTATAGGTTTTTGTTAATGCAATCGTAGACACCGTCGCGTTAAATTTACTCAGACGACGTCGTCATCCTGTCACCCGAGCAGCGTTAAGACGGCGACAACTTGTCGTGATAAGCCTTCTTTATTGGGGGGGATATTTAGCGCGAGTTAAACGTCCTATTTGTGGTCGTGGCTAGCCTCATCGTGCTATTCTTACATAAGCTATAGGTTATATCCGTATTGGTGCGAGAACGCCTACACCGTCAAGGACGTGGGGACAGTCCGTCGTGCACGTCTTGCGGCTCCTATGGTACACTCGAACACCCTATCTTTGATTGCCCCGCATTTGTTGCGTAGCGTATATTGCTAATTAAGGAATACAGACTGATTGCACGCGAGTCTGCGATCCTTGACGAATTGCCCGCATGTTTGCGAGAGGCTGTGCTGGATGTGACCAGACTAATCGAGCCCTGCTAACATTCCTAAACAGATTTGGCTTCAGGTTATTTGCAGACATTTGTAAGTGTTCATACTTATTTCTGTAGCGTTTATGTCATTTGTCCATTTATTATTTTTGTTTCCTCTTCCTTCCCTCTGTATATTCTCTCTTCCCGAAAGATTAGGCAAGAGCTGTGGCCCTTTATGTGGCAGTTGCCAGCCAGCTCTCACCTTGGCTCAACCCTGGCTGGTTGAATAAAGAAGGTTACCCACATCATGGATCGTAGAAAGTCGACTACGCCAAAATAGGTAACAAAGCTTAATAATAATATCTAGGGTTTAACGTCCCAAAACCACGATATGATTATGAGAGACGCCGTAGTGGAGGACTCCGGAAATTTTGACCATCTGGTGTTCTTTAGCGTGCACTGACATCGCACAGTACACGGGCCTCTACCATTTCGCCTCCATCGAAATGCGACCGCCGCGGCCGGGATTGAACCCGCGACCTTCGGGTCAGCAGTCGAGCACCGTAGCCACTGTTCCACCGAGGCGGACAGGTAACAAAGCTTCACTCACTAACTGCGCACGAGAGAACCCCTCTTTTTCTATTTCACTTCTTTCTTCTCTTCACCCCCCCCCCCTTGCTTAGTTTTGTTTAGGCTTCTTCTAGCTGTAGGCCTGTCAGATTGCTTCAAAAGCGCAGAATGTTCATTCAATATTTACATCTGCTGCACAGTCTAATCATACTGGGCTTTCACGGACGCACACCGATGACGACGACCTATCGGCACGGTAACGCTACTATCGAAATTTCTACGCTTTGCGAGGGCACATCACAGCTGTGTTTGTTCGAGACGTTGCCCAGATCCTTTAATTTGTTCACTCAATTGCCTTATTTCTCCGCTACGTCCAGGTATTTGTGTAATCCTCTCCCTTCTACCACTGTAAGGTAGGAAACCAGAATCCTTTATTCCAGTTAATGCCTCTGATTTTCTTATCTAGCTTGCTTCTGTACTTCCGAAAATATGCCTGCATACCACACCTAATATTTCCCACGGTATATCCGGAGTTCCGGACATACGCTTAATTAACAACAACTTTTTGCAGGATATAATAAAGGTAGACAAATAACATTTTTGAGCGCTTCCGGTCCCTCCTTGCCCCTTACTCAGTGGAGTGTCAAAGTGGACATTTATCGTCCGGATAACCAGCCCGCCATTCGCATCTCATGCTCTATGCTTCGGTATAAAAGGCAAAGGACAGCAACAGAGAGTGTTTTGTTCGCAAAATTGGACAGCTAAGCGCTGAAAATAGCAGCGAGCCTTGATCGACCTGATGGGGCTTTTACGAAGGCAGCAGCTATACAGATGAATTAACCAAGCCGAAACTTGGCGAGGGCTGTTATCCGTCAGGAACCGAGAATTCCATGCGTGTCGACCAAAATGAAGAGAGCTCACTGAGCCTAGGATTATTTAAGCTTAAGCCCAAACCACCTTGCGCACGTGCCACGTTGTTCATCTACGAAACAACGAACGTGCGAACGTTAATAAAGCGAAGCGCTATACTGTCGTTCAGGGGAGATGCACACGAACGATACACAACGTAACAGAGCTAGCGAGGCAAAAAGCAAATGATCGCTCTATTAATGCTCAGGACAATGGTCAAGCCACTCAGAAGCCGCGTAATTAGCTGCTGGTGTCCATTTAGTGAATGTGCTATCAGAAGTAACAAGCCTCTACACCTTATACAAAAGGCACTAAGATAGGTTGCAGTAATGATCGCGTGTGATGTAGTGATACTCGCACCCTTAGTACATAGTTTATCTGCCTTTCTTCTAGTGAAACTCCCTATTTTTTACTTCACCTAAGTTTATATATCTCTCTCTTTCTTCTTCAGCTATGATCTGCAGTTAAGCCCGCCATTATAGTGCAGCCTCTGACAAAAAGAACGCGTTCGGTAACTTTGCGCTGGCGAGCGCTAAAGGAGACGCCAGCTGTGCAAAGCAAAACAAGCGTGGCTCTTCTGCCGCGTCTAGCGGCGCGCAAGGGGCAGAAGCCAGGCGAATCGGAAATAACGTCATGCGACGGCCAGCATCTTATTTCCGCCCCGCGTGTCACTCGGCGAGATCTCCCGCCCCTGCGAGTCTGACCACGCGGCCAGCGATGCGGCCCGGTGTGCGTGGTCAGCGTGAAAACAAAGCTCGGTTCCGGTAGCGAGGCCAAAGGAGGATGCTTCTTCCGGACGTCCGGGTCGGCACATTAACTCCCGCCCTCGCTGTACGTAATCAGTGGCCACGTTGACGCCTCTTGGTCCGCGGTCGCAATTCTCGCTTCGCGGTAGCTTGCGCGCGGAACAAGAGTCCCGCGCTTGAGCCGGTCGCGACATCTGTCTCCACCGCTTGGCATCGCCCTCTTCTTACGCGAAACGTGTCACTAGATTCTTCGCTGACACACCGTGTATAGGCAACCATAGCCGCAGACACAAGTGCTAACGTGCAGTGTGTATAGTCACGATACAACGCATTTCAGACAGAGACTGCAGAACAACTTGAATGCTTGGAGGGAAATGTTCTTTTTGTTACGTGTTGTTTGTTTTCATTGCGAGCTTATTCGTTTGCTTTTGGTTACATTGCTTGTGTACCTCGCTCTTTCCCTCTCTCTCTATCTCTCTCTTTTAACCCTCTTTTTCTTTTTATCCTCACGCCCACTCCCCGCGTGCAGGGTAGCCTGCACTTTAAGAAAAAAAAAAGAAGAAAAAGCGTATGTGTGACTAGCTTCTGTGACTCCTGACTTGACACCTATATGACTCTCCTTAAGAGCAAGGTTTTTGACCGGGCTAGTTGGTGAAGATTCATAATCTTTAAGAGGACACGTTAACACTCTTGTGGGTCACGCGACTCTCAGAATAGAGTGGGGTGACCCCCAAAGAGAATTCAGGTGTCTCTTTAAGGAGAGCCATATACGTGACAAGTCAAAACTCGCATAAAACAGTCAAATGGCTCTTTCTTTTCTTAAAGTGTACCAAAACTATACCTCAGGTTAACTCACCTAAACGAAGCCTTGTAAATAGTGTAGTCTACGTGTGTGTGGCGGTATGTCTTTATCAGTGTACATATCATAATCATCACCCACACTAGGAGTAGCATGTCAGGCGAATAGCCAGGCAAACGTCTCCAGCTTTTCATTAAACTATTTCTCTCTCTCTTTATCTCTTTCTGCTCTTCCTTATTGAACCAGTTGTCCTAAGAACGCCATTTTAATCTGATTACAGAACGTTTAATCGATTGCTGTCAGCTCACATTTCGGGTACACAAACCCACGCCTTACCTACGCCCTACCCACGCGCGAAATAACCATAGTGGTTCCGAGACGTGCGGTTAAGAAAACGGAGCAGCGCGGGTCGGTGTAGGTAGCAGCAGTAGCAAACAAGCATCGCTGTGATGAGGAAATATCGCAAAAGCTATGCACGATTTTTAATGACAACGTTACCTATATAGGCTACCTTCTGTTCTTAGGAAACACAATAGCATACAGAACTTCTATGTACCTTGCTGAAACGTGCAGATTACATTCACCTAAAGGTTCGACTGCCGAAAAAAAAAACAAATACAAAAGAAAAACAAGATGTCTGCCGGCTTGGTGACCGAGTTGAAGAAGAAAGAGCGTGCTTGCGCCGTGTGTTTTGTACGAGTCAGTCACTGTTCCTCAATCGAAGGTCATGCTTCCTCACTCTAAGTAAGGCGGCGTCACTTGCTGTTTTGCTGTTGCGTACCCCGTACACAACAGCACCGCCCCAACAGGCCCAATTTCGCGTCGAGTTTCGTGACTAGCGTTCCACCAAGAGTGTGACTTAACTGTTGAGAAAAACGGCTGCAGCCCCGACCCGGAACTCGGGTGGTGCGTTTCGATCATCAAGCTTGTCGTCTCCTCCTCTGCGCGGGCGATTAGTGGCTCGGTGGGTTCTTCGTTGAAAACGGGGTCCCCAACAACAGGCGGCCTTGCGTAGCCTTCGGGCTGACCCCTCCGCAATATAACGTCTTCAGATCACGGCCCCAAGGGGCGATTGGCTCGCTCGTGCTGTTCTTCTTTTTTCTCCCTTCCCATCGACGGGATAAAAGTCGAGCCGAGAATTCACAATGAGTCGCAAGGCCGGCTGGCCTCTAGCGACCAGCGCCGTCCCGACGAATTCTTTCCTGTGAGCGACGTGCGCGGCAAGTAGCAGCGCGGGACGTAACACCGTTTCTTGCTCTATTGACCGCCACTGATTTTCCTTAACATCCGAAGGGAAAGAAGCCCGGTTGACGAAAAGTGTTGACAACGTTATCGCCGCTCAAAAGATGCTCCCGGGACGTGCCGCTGATTTGAGACCTCGCTTGACAAGCACAAATCTTGAATGCTCTTCGATGGATGCTATGAAAAAGAGTGGATAGTGGGCTTGTTGTATGAACAGTCAGAAAGACGCGACAATGTGGGTGCCTACTCCTGCCTGTATTTGTGTTCTTCGCAATGTGCTTATCGTCGGTAGGAAGTACCTCACACCCTTGCATAAACTCCATGCTGCGCTGAAAACGAGCTGCGCTGTCTACTGTATCATAAGAGAATTAAGCAATACAATCAGGCTACTTGGTACGATCTGACACCTCCATGCGTTTTCTGCGTACGCAGAGCTTCTGTGTACGCCCAACTAAATATGTCTAATGATTACAGGCAGCGCTAACTTGACGCATACACAGGGAAACGCAAACTAGACTGCTATAGCGAATAAACTTAGTATATTACGTAAAAACAAAGCGCTAAAGAATTTTCAGTGTGTGAAATCAGTGCCTTCTTTACATTAGTGTAGCCACTTGGGAACAAAGCGCTGGCGATGACCAATTGCCGAGCACGGCGAGGACGTTGATCAGTGAATGATCTCTCCTCATACGTGCGTTTCCTCTTGCGTGCTTCCCCGTTCCTCGGGTGAGATGTTAAATGTTGCCGCGGATATGCGCCTTTCACCGACTACTGAGAGAACATCGTCCGCCTCGGTGGAACAGTGGCTACGGTGCTCGGCTGCCGACCCGAAGGTCGCGGGTTCGATCCCGGCCGCGGCGGTCGCATTTCGATGGAGGCGAAATGGTAGAGGCCCGTGTACTGTGTGATGCCAGTGCACGTTAAAGAACACCAGATGGTCAAAATTTCCTGGAGCCCTCCACTACGGCATGTCTCATAATCATATCGTGGTTTTGGGACGTAAAACCCCAGATATTATTATATTTATATATTATTACTGAGGGAACACTGGTACCTTGCAGCAGCGCTTCAAGCGCGGAATTGCGCCAGAACGAATCAGTTCAGCAACGTCATCCGAGCCTTAGGGTTTCGCTGTACAGCAATCAGACGTAATGCGACCTCGAAGGATGCAGAAAACAAAGAGCTCTACATTGCATATTTACGTGGGAAAAGGAGTATCTATACTTGCATAACAAAATTGTATTTTAAGCAGCCTCGAGGACGATCGTGCAACGATGGTTCTCCACGAAAAAGCTCGTATACTGTGACAAACCTTTCGGCGCGGTGAAAATTTCCCCGTTACGTATATGCCGGTATCCGCGCCAGAAATTGAACACGACCGGAAACGATCGAAGACGATTACTTTAGTAAGCGAATATATCCGTGCCTGTGTTCTACGGTCGTACATCACACCCATTTGCTTTAGACGATGTTTCGTTCTGTGCAGCGTAGCAGATGAATCAGCGGCAAGAGAAATCGGACAATGGCATATACGAACGCGCAGTGCAATCGTCAGCATAGTCAGTGGAGAAGCGCGGAGAACATTGCCACCGCAAGCAGCGCAACCTTATTACTTGGCCGCTTCAGCTGAATAGCGCGACATTGACACGTATAGCAATGTACAGCGTTGCGCTTGTACTCTTCGGACTGTGTTCACTATACGCATGCCAGTGCGACGTGTTGGCGAGAGGCAGCACCCAAGGCAAACTCCTGTCTGGTAGAAATAACACCGCATAGACAGATATACCAGGCCGGCTTTCAGGACCGAATACCAAGCCAAATACTTCGATACTTCGCCCCGTGAACACAACCTGCAGTTCTTGCTATATGGGTGAGCCAAGCTTGTCACACCATTTGCTACATGAACATGTCTCGGCTTATCCGCGCATAAAATTCTGCCTTGCTAGGTTACAGTCGATTGAGGTATAACAAGGTACAGTCAAGCGTGGTATATTGTTAATTAAGTAAACAATTAATTAACTTTTTCTTTCTTCAGTAAGACAATGGTCATACCGCTATCCGTTAGCGAAACGCTGCTGTGGATGGACTCTACTAGTCATATTGTTGACAAAGACCTTGCTTCGTTTTTTTTTCTTTGTATCCAAAACGCATGCGCACGGAGGTAACTAAAAAAATGTTTTAATCCGCTTCTTCGGGCATGCGTCTGTGGCCTCGCGCTTTTTTTGCTGGCAGAACCATCCTGAAGCCAACTATCAGAGATGTTATTCCTACATAAAACACGCACAAATACGCACACACGCGCATGCACACAAGCTTACACACACACACACAAGCTTACACACACAATACGCACACACACCCATGCACACAAGCTTACACACACCCGCTATTCTTAAGCCTGAAACAAACACTCTGTTTACAGCGCCCGGACACGACACGACGAAAGTAGCTATGCCGCGTTTCAAAACGCCAGCCGCAAGGTTTCCAAGACAAATGGTCGTCACCGGGCTGCGTTTTTTTTTTTTTTTTTACCCACAGCATTCCGCAGATTGTTCAAAACCGATCGGCGTTTCCGAGTTTTTCATGCCCGACCGAGAACAGGTGCTGTGCGCAGCCACGCGGCGTCTCGGTCGAGCGATCCGAACGAAAGCGCGTCGACCATACAGAGCAACGTAACGTCTGTCGATGCCTATTGAAGACTTTGCTTGAATTTATGTATGTTGGTTCGCACGTACGTTAGCACGCTGTATTGCGATCTGTTTTCTTGACAGGAGAGATTGCGAGCGCGCTGTCATGACATCGCCTTCGGCGCCAGGTCAGTCAGCTTGCTTTGTCCGGTTAGAATGCGCTTTCATGTTTGCACGCTTAGATGATTAACTCCCGAATTTCAGTGCATCGATGAACATGCGAAGAGGACGGACCAGTGGAGGAAGTCAAACGCAACCGAAGAATTGATTGTCACTGCAACAGGTGGTTTTTACAGCAAAGCTGTTTACAGCCGGGGCATTCCGTTTGTTAGCGAGCAGAAGCACGTGCCACTGAAACTGGCTGAACCCCACTACTCACCACTGGTCCACTAAATATGGAGAAGGGAATACAAGGGCTGCAAACCCGAGCGTATGTGGCATACAAGAGGCGGTTCACTGCCGCATACCACGGAAAAAAAGGCGCACGCAGTTCAAGTAGAAAACTTTAAATGAGCGAACTGACCAGTTCCGCTTCGCGGACACCGATGAAAGAGCGAAGCTGGTGCCCTTCCCTTCATCAGGCTATCGCATTTCTATGTTTTGCAAGTCCTTTCAGATATGTTGCATCACTACTCTTTACTAAATACTCTTTGTTAAGCTTTGAGGTGGTAGTATAGCCGCCGCCTTTTATAACCCCAAAGTATCACGTGACAGTGGTGTGACTATGATAACGCGCACGCCATTTGTTGGGCTAGCTGTTGCCTTCTTCCTTTTCAGTGGACGAGCGGTGAGTAGCGAGATTTACTCAATTTCTGTGGCAGATGCGCGTTTATGATGATGATAGTTTTCTGATAGGCCGCACAGATTTCTGTGGCGCATACCCGTTTATGATGCCCACCAGCGTTACCACGGATCCCGGGCATGAAGGCCTCCACTAAGAACAGCTTCGCTGTTAAAAGGACCTTCTGTGCAGATGTTTCGGATTTAGTTTCAGGATGTATGATCGGCTATGGCTCGGAATTATGCGTCACCTCTGTGCCGTGTGGTAGACAGCTCTGCTGGTCATCCACCTTCACAGAGTAAAATGGCTCCTCAATTTTTGTTGTCGCGGCAGTGTTGGCACCACCACCACCATCACCACCACCATCACCACCACCAGCAGCGGCGGCACCACCACCACCACTACTACCGCCACTACTACTGCTACTACTACTACTACTACTACTACTACTACTACTACTACTACTACTACTACTACTACTACTGCTACTACTATACAAGAACAAAGAATGCAAGCTTTGGCCTATGAAAACCGATTGCGTTATCGGTAACAAGAAAGCAAAAGAACGAAGTTGCGCGCCTGTGCAAGTCTTTTCGGGTGAGAATCAGTCCATTGTCTGACGATTCGCAGCAATGATCACCGATTAATAACCACGAGCGGGTTCCGAACCACGAGTGGGTTTCGGGTCGTCGAAGGGCAGTACTTCGACCAGGTTGGAAGGCGAACAAATGACCCGATATTGCGACGCCCTTTCAACCAAACATCGCTGGAACTTCTCGAGTCATTTAATGTGCGCCACTGGCTTCCGGCAGGCGGCTGTTGGCAAGGTGCAGCTCGTGTGAAGCAACCACCCTACGGTGCTTAATGGCGCTCCGATTAATGACCCACAATTATTCCCCGAAGGCATCTGCAGTGTATCCACTAATGTTCCTTGTCTCCGAATACCCCGACGCCCCCCTCGTTTTCCATGCGCTCGATTCACGCCATCGACTCTTTGACGCATTCTCAACTATTCGCGGCGAGCGTTTACGAGCTTTAGCAGTAAATGCTCAACGTATATCACAGAGGTAATCAGTTTGACGAGCGGCTGTTTAAATGTATCCCGCCCGCCTTTGGTCTTCTGTCTGTCAAAAACATAAGAAACAAAACAGGCTAAAACTTATGCGAAGGAAAGAAGGAAGGAAGGAGCAAGAGGAAATACATTGAGGTTAGCCAGCTTTTAGACCGATTGGCTACCCTGTGCTTATGCGAAAGTTTGTGTTTGGGTTATTATGCAGATTGTGGCAAACAGCCAAATTTTGTTCATTTATTCGACGCGTATACATTCATCCTTCGCGAGTGAAAATTCTGTGTCCCGATTTGTGCCTGTGAGCCCCTCAGCCTCCTACACTGGGAGCAGGGCAGAAACATTGGGCGTACAGGCAGACAGCACGAACTTCAGCGTTCGTGGTGTCATGACTCTTTTTCTTGTGTCCGTGCTTGCACGCCCAGTCTTATAGAATGAATACTTACCAAGTAACTCAGCTCTGTGTTATTTTGAGTGTTCCGTTGTTTAGAGCTTCTGCTGCTGGAAGGAAGATAGTACGTTGGCACATACCCGTTTCTTTGACTATGTGTTGACTTCTTCATTTTTAGTGGACTAGTGGCATTTACCCAATTTCTTTGACACATACCCATTTATGATGATTATAGCTTTTTTGTGATAGGCCGTTCGGCTAAGTATTGCCTTCTTCATTCTTAGTGGACCAGTGCTAGCTTAAACAGCTTCGCTGTTAAAACAAAAACAAAAAACAACAAAAAAAACAACAACAAAGAACATTCGAATTCTACGATGGACGGATCCCGCTAATGCGCGGCATATTTACCGAATGTGTAATTATTAACGACCCTTACTGAAGCATTTAGTTGTCAAGTCATTCCCTCTAATCGTTCTTTCTCTCCTCCAAACTCATAACCCTGGTTCAGGAGAGCAGGCCACAGATTTGCTGTCTCGGCTGGTTGCTTCCCAATTCTTTTTTCACAGTTATTTCTAAGTCGTGACCTTGCTGGAAGTTAGGCCCGTACTATCTAATGTCCTACAAGACAGGAGGTTTCTGTTTTTTTTTAACAAATGTGTAGGCAGGAAAATGCCGTGATGCTTCGTGATGCGTGCTATTTCTCCTGACTTTGTTCTACTGACGTCAACATTAACTCTTGTTTGTCGCCCTCACCTCACTACCAATAAAGCTGTATTAAAAGAGTGGCTCGATTTACTAGCGTTTATCAGCATTCAATATTTGCCGGGCTCAGTAACGCTCGCAGCCCAACGAAGATAAAAAACAATCTATTCCTATGATGCCTGTACATCTTTCTTTGCTGCATTGTTAGTCAGCATGCGGCAGAGCCAACTTACGACAAAAGAGCTAGACGGTGGTGTTCAAAGAAGACGAAATTAGCTTCACTGCTTATTACTGAAATGTCGCAAAGGTCATATTGTAATGAACAAGCAGAACATATCATTGCAGGAAAAAACGAAAGGTTGAGAAAGTAGAAACATGGATAAAAAGAGTGTCAGAAAAGGAAACGAGGATGGTATACACGAAAGCAAAATGAAGAAATTTGGAATACAGACGCGTGTCCATCTGTGAATGGTTTTGTAAATGCATGACAGAAAGCTTGACATGATCGCTTCCGTAATTAGCATATATAATCTTTGCCAGCGATTCATACTGGCATCATTTCCGCATTGTATTCGTCATGCCGCCATTTCCAAAGGTGATGCTTTCGTTCCACCTCAACTGAAATCCCGTAAAATGTATTTCCTAGTCATTATCTTTATTCGAAGTCCCAGATTATACACATATTTTTATCATGGATAGGGCCACAATATGAGCATTGTTTTTCTTTAGTTCTTCGAAGGCGGGCGTATTTGCTCCCTTCTCGGATCTCGTGAGCACGCCGTGTTCCAGCGTGCCTCTTCGACAGTTTTTTTTTATGCTCTACGGTTTCGCTATTCATACGTGACACACCTGAAAGCTTCAATCACGGCTCCATTATATTTCCAATCCCCTTTCACCCTTTCTCTCCCACCGCAGCCTTTCCACTCCATCTTCGCACGCTTCGCTTGGTGTGGCGGTGAGCTCCAGAGCGGAAGGAAAGGTGATGCGGCGCTGCGGAACCGGAGGAACCCGACTGACGGACCAGCGCCGGGAGCGGGAAGCGAAGCCCTCACTGTAAATATATATAGGGTGCTCCGGGAGCGCGTTGAGCGGCCGCTCCGGCGCCGCTCAGCCAATGAACGTCGGTGGCGCTCGGCGTGCGCGGTAGGCGGAGCGCCCCGGGGCGGCAGCGCGCGGCGCGCGACGCGAGCCGGACGCCCGAAACTTGGCTCGGGAGCGTCCAAGAAAAAGGAAGGGGGCCCCACGCCGCCGCGGCTGGCGGACTTAAAATACGCGCGCCGCCGCTTGGGCCCTGTCTCTGGAGGGAGAGGGGTGCCGGGGCGCGCGAGCGCGCGCGGCCACGTGGTTCTAGCGCGGAGGCCGCCAGCAAGCATCCAAGTCCGCGGCCCGTTGTGCGCTTCTTGCTTCCGTTCGTGGGTTTCGGGCTGCTCTCTTCGGGAACGCTAGACTGTTGCTGTGCCCGCGGCCAGAATCTACATGACGAGCCAACTACGGAGGTGAGCAATCTACGCTACCTCTTTAATCTACAATATTGCCTTTCTCGAGCCTATCTTATCCTCATGTTCCGAGATATCAGCGAAATTTACCTGCATAGGGATTGGTCTAGTAGCACACGTTTAAGGGATAGTTCGTACATTGTTTCAAAAAAGAAGTATTGCTCAAAACAACACAGCGCACTTTAGACAGAGACAGAGACAATTGCGCAGGTGTCGTCGTGTCTGTATATTGTGTGCCGTGTTTTTTTTTTTTTTTGCTCTATCCTTCCTTTTTGGGAGAGGGATTGGTGTAGGAGATCAAAGTAAGGCTTTCTTTTTTATCTTCTAAGCTTTGGACGCTAGGTTGTCGTTGGTCAACAGCACATCTTCAATGAGAGGCTGCACGGCACTTATAAGTTTCAAACGTCGCACCATCAATAATAAATGGACTGGCTGTTTATCGCTACCTTAAAGAAACAACACAACAGGCGATGATGCGCGTACTTGTCCATTGCCCCGAAAGTGTATGACTCCATCTTACGACTGAAATATTGGTGGCAGCAGAATGGCTAAGAATGACCAAGTGAGGGGAGACGTAGAGATCCCAACCCTTCGAAAGAACTGGGAAGCTCATAGCGTGGGCTTCTTTTTAGGCACACTTTTCTGAGAAATGGCATAGCTTAAGTACACGAGAACGCCGTTATACCAGTTGCGATTGGCCGTCTTCTATTGTTCTTTAGTCAAACCAAACAAACATTAGCGAATTGTTTGATCACAAATATATCAAGTCTCTGCAGAATATTATCACTCGTTTCAAGCGCAGGCCGGGTGAGACCATGTGCACGGACAGCGTAGACTACTTTTGTAGACGTAGTCAAGTACATTTACAAGAACGACTTTCATGTTAGCCATTCACTACACCGACTCATAAGTTTATGAAGTCCAACGTCAAGAATCTGTAGACGCATGTTCGTCCATCACTGCCATCCTTACTGGTTCTAAAGAAATCTACTGAATTCTTCCAAATGATGCACTTTAAGGAGAAATAGCTCATGCTTTAGAAAGGATAATGTGCAAATTTTAAGCCTCGGACCTATACGTCTTGACGTTTGAACACTTGCAATTGTTTACATTGTGTAATGCCCACTTCTTAAGTCCAGCCCCCCTGTTCAGGTGTTCACTGACATGCAGTTCAGCCCGTATTTACGAAACAATAAAAGCTTCTGCTTACTCTATTGTAACACAGGTTGAATGAGTGGATGAGCTGTGGGTGATACCTAAAGTGGCGTAACATGTTGAAATCAGGCGTAATCACAATATTTACGCAGCAGTGCAAACAATGCACGCATCTATTAATATGATTGCACACTCGGTAGCTCAATAAAAAGCACACTAACAGAACAACACATTACCGAACAACCGTACTCATGGCTCTGATGTACAGGATGGAGGCGCAATTCTAGAGGCCCTTGTATTGTGCGATGTCAGTGCACGTTAAAGAACATCAGATGGTCTAAATTTCCAGAGTCCTCCACAACGGCGTCTCTCATAATCATATCGTGGTTTTAAGATGTAAAACCCTACATATTAACTCTGATGTACCGGAAATTATAAAATCTAGTAAAAGAAGTCGCAGCACCGTCAGGAAGCCCTCGCTTTAAGACCGGAAGCTACAAGTCAAGCAATACAGATGTTTCGAGATGTGAGCCGGTTTCAAATTGGACTTAGCATACATAATTGAGCGGGTACCTTTTAATATGCAGGGCGCATTGGTTCCTTTTAACGCGCTTTACGAGTCCCGAAGCTTTAGTGGATTATTCCGCAAAGCTCTGCAAATTCGCTTTTCGGCAATGTTGCTTCAAACGTAGGTGCTTGTCGTGGAATACAATTTGTTACTGAACCATCGCTCTGGAGTTGTCTTTAAACCCTTTGGATCTAAATTATAAATTCTAACACAGAAAACGTAGAACGTTCTGACGATATTTAAACACATGGCAGCAGTTCATAGAGGTGAACCTGTTGGTAAAAGGTTCCTCAGTGCCTTCTTGCCGAAACTATTTTGAAATTATCATTGCAATCAACTTAACAATGCATGCAGGTGGAACTGTCTAGGCCTGAATTGCACTTGTTCGCCGAAGTTATAGCAAAATCAAAACGGTTGGAGGCATTTCAAGAGTTCTTGTGATGCAGTCATGATGATCAATCATCACAATGATATAGTTCAGCGTCTATATGAAGACCTTGTGGGAAGCAACTATTTTCATAAACATTTAGCGGGTTCATACATGTAGAGACGGAGTCAAAGGTTCGACACGTACAAGTACCTTCTGGTGACGTAAAGACGAATGATTTTAACTAACAAGAAGGTAACTGAACATACATAGTTAAAACTGAAGGAAATGTCAAGATACGCTCGAGCTACTTGTTAACAATGGTAAGCCAACTACGCAGAAGGGGACGAATTCTCAAAGTGCGTTTTTCGCAGGTGTGTACCATTTCTAAAGATGTGTACATGATCAGGAACCGGCTGCAATTTTTTTTTACAAACGACTCACGCGTAGGGGCTTTTTATGAATTCGGGTCGAGGCTTTTAAGCGTTGAAACACGAAGTACACATCGAAAGTACACGAAATGAAGGGTGCTAGCCGATCTATTTATTGTGTCACTAGGCGTGTGAATAATGGAAGATTAATAATTAGGCCTTGTCGTCATGTTCCTATTTGAGACTACACGATACGCGCTTTGTGTCAACTTATGTCGGGATCTGACATGTGGGCGTAATGGGCCGTTTGTCAGTGCGTGAGCTTTTGCCATACTTGTTTTTTTTTATTTTGGGCTGCTTGGAACGCATCATAAAATTTTCGCTCCCACCGAAAAGTGACATTCCATCGAGGAAACGGTTAGGAGAGCGCTGGCTAAGGCCTATGCTATTACGAGGCACTGAATAAATTACTTTGACGCTCTCAGTAGACCGCATTGTTAATCTAGTGAACCTCGAGTAAAGCTTAGACGACATCCTATATCTCCACGTCCGTTGCTTAAACTCAAGAATTGCTGAACCGCAGGTCGCTGCATCGAATCCCGGCCGCGGCTGCCGCATTTTCGATGGAGCTGAAAATGCTTGAGGCCCGTGTGCTTAGATTGAGGTGCAACCTAAAGAACGCCAGGTGGTCCAATATTTCCGGAGCCCTCCACTACGGCGTCTCTCACAATCATATCGTGGTTATAATACGTTGAACCCCAACAATTATTAAACTGAAGAATAGGGACAAGCTGCGGGAGTGTTCTTCCAAGTTCCTTTGTATAGTTTTGTGCTTGTTCACTACTTTATCACGGCAACTATTGTGCAACAGAAGGGACGTAGCCGGCGCCACGCATTGGAACCAACTTCTCCTAATATACATTTAACAAAACAAATGCTTATTGTGAGATGTGAATGCTGCTCGCAGCGCGGAAAAGTTTCACCGCAAGAAGATATTTGGAAGATTACGTCTTTATGCGGCACGAGCGATATACCTAACCAAGCCGCATCCTTGCATCTGACTCTTTCATTTGTTTTTTTTTCTTCGACGAGGACTGAAGCGTAACAAATGTTTATGTAGTTTCATTTAAGAAACCTACTTAAGTTGCCTGTACTCTAATTTATTGTACTAAAGCCCATATTCTTCGGCTTGTACCTCTAGTACAAATACCGAAGAAAAATTCAGAGCGTCATGTATGAAAACAAATGCAGAGATGTGCGTTATGTAACTTGAAGCAACGCTAAGTAACGCCCGTTATGTCACAAAAATATGACACCTTCATTAAACGGAAGGCGTGACAGATATGATGATATATGCCGCAAAAACGGCGGAGTGACACATTTTCTGCAAACCAACGTTCACGCGCACCGTCAACACTTGCAACCAAAACATCATTCGCCGCCCATATGGGCATCATAAAGGTATGCACATAATACATGATTTCGCGGAACCTTACGTCTACAAGTTGTAGATGTAGTTATTCAGCAGAAAATGTGCCAAGTAAAATACGAAGGTACTGCGAAATGCGAGCAAACACACTTCTACAGCGGCACCACTTCGCTAGCTGGCGCAGCTCTGACCACAGGTCGGCACAAAAACGAGGAGCTCACTCAGACTCACTGACGAAATATAATTAGCGCTTAGGGCCCCCTCAGACTAAGACTCACCAAAATTTTCCTCAACCGTACACACTTAATCAGGTCCCGCTTAAAGTGCTAGATATAGCCAGGAAGCAGGAAATTTTTCGTCCGATTTCCTGGATATAGCCGGCATATAACCAGGACCTGATTAAGAGTGAATATACTCACTCGTACTCAGACTCACTAAAATTTTTTCTCAACCGGACTCACCAGGAGTCATACTCGCGAAAATAGTACACACCCCGGACTCACCAGAATCAGACTCACGGCTCGATACGAGTCCGAGTGAGTCTGAGTTAGTCGACTCATGAGTAAGTTCGCCGACTTATGGCTCTGAGTGCTCATGTACGAACCGGAGTACGGTACTATCTAGGGCCGTATTTTAAGACCTTACGAAGCAATCGCCAGTGCAGATTTTAAATGAGAATTCAAACGTCTATCTCAGGCATGCAGCTGTGTTAAAAACATCAAAGTGATAAATGTTAATTGAACTTGTTACTTAAAAGTGAGGTGCAAAGTTGCTGCTGCTGTTACCCGCTATCCCGCGTCGCTTCGAATAGCAACAAGTAACTGTTAAAGTGAAAGCACTAGTTTCTCTATCCGTACTCAGTGATAGCTAACGCTTTCGCATGATATAGGATAGCCTACCGCTTTCGTCATTGCGTGCTCATAGACTCTTGTCCTCTCTCATTCTCTTTCATTTTCTCATACCTCCTTTTTCCCTTCCCAATTACAAGGTAGTCAACCGGAGGTTTCCTCTAGTTAACCTCGATGTATTTCCTTCGTCTCCCTCTCTCTATATATATACGTAAACTTTCTTCGCCGGAGCATGTTAACTAAGGCGTCTTGACACCGCGTGCAACATCCATGTTATTGTCATCACCGTTGTCATCGACACCTTGCTGCATACACACTGTTTCTCGCCTTACACAAACATGTTTTGTCCATCTGGTAACGCGCTCCAGTATCGCAAACGATGATCGACGGCAAAATACCGGCAAAATATTTACGGCGTAATATACGCATAATATATTTAGGGCTTTGAAGAAGCATTCGTGCATACAGAGATTTCACCGCATCAATTGGTCACCAAGATTCCATCACTTCTGCCAGTTTAGTTTAAGCAATATAAAGTGTAACACTGAACTTTTTAGAAGATTTAAGAGCGTGTGTTGAGGCCAGTATTGATGAAAAAGAAGGCGAAAAAGTGCTGCCTTCATTCGCACACGACCAAATGTTTGCGCGTACAGGGAACGAACGGGTCAGGAGTAAATAAAAAAAAAAACTACATTATATATAATTGAGTAAGATATCTAATAAATATACGATGCTAGGTAATGCTTGACCAGGACAAAATATTCGTTTCTTTCATGACAGGATATCTTCTAAAACAAACATACACTGCGCATGTTTTAGGAATCAAGAAAATTGCAACCGTGAAACCATCGTCAATCTCGTTGACTCTCTGTTTACTATATCACTGACAGTCACGCTTCACTAGATTAGACATCATCTCTCGTAAGAAGCGTGTGGAAAGGTGACTTGTGTGCACTACCTGTCGACTTTCGAATGCCACTTAATGCGAAGTTAATGCCAACTTGAGTTATACTGAACTCGATTCTTTGACACTGGCAATACGAAAACATTTCAGAAAAGAAGCAGTATATCCCGACGCAATGAAACTATACGGTACGCGAAAAAAGCTTAAACTATAATACATTCTAAATAGATTGTATGAGATATAACTGACCATTGGGCGAGTTGGTACTGATTCTTCATTCAGTGCGCAACACTAGACAAGGACGAAGACAACAGACAAATAGACAACAAATTAACAGAGAATTAATGGAGACGTTCCATATAGGGGTGTTAAGTGTGTCAGCCAGGCATCTATCTCGTTATCAGAAAAAGAATTGGCCTTCTTGCGCAGCACGTGTCGCAAAGGCTTTCTGACACTGCTTTTTGATGATCATATTCATGTAAATTTGATATTGAATCACGGTGTCTCAAAAACGACCACGTGTTTAGTTACCACCAGGCATGCTTGCGATGATGATGTATTTAAGTGTCCTTCTTGTTTTTAATAAACCAGTTGTGAGTTCGCGCTCGTGTTGTTTCGGTCTCTTCTTCGTCCTTGTCTGGCGTTGCGCATTGGATGATGAATATTATAAGCAGCGTTCTGGACATCGCTAATGAGTCGTTAATCGTTTGCAGGTAACACGTGTCACGAGGAAATAGTTGCGTCCTGCGCCTGTAAATTTTCTGTTGGCAATAATTGCGGGAAGAGCTCATTCGCTACGCAACAAGCGTTGGGTCATAGGTATAGGAAGTTGGTTCCACCTATAGGCACGCGGCTCGGTTGTCTAGCGGGCCGCAGAAAGCGGCGAATATTTTCGCAGGCTCTGCGTATTTTGGTGCGCCGACAACCTCACGAGAAGCGCAGAGCCTGACGGCCGTTCAAAAATAACGCGCTCCCCGCGGGTGGGCAGTAAGGCAGGCGAGCAGAAAGAGAGAAGGGTGAAAGAGGGGGGAAAGGGCTGCGGCCGAGGAAGCCGTGCTCTGGTTGATGGCACAGCGATATCGTAAATCGTAAACAAACGCCACACTTTGCGTACACTCAAGAGCACATTTGCCGCGGCTCAGACGGCGCTGTGGGCGAGCGGAAATGGGCGTCGGTTGAGACAGCTGGCGCTGGCTGTGTTTGTGTGTGTGTTGGGGTGCTCCTGTTCCTAAGGGCGGTGCGTTGTGCGGCCGACGGAGACTGCCAGCTCAGGCTTACCACCGATCTCCGGCGACTTGCCAGGGGAGGCTGCCGTAGCTATTTCGCCGCTGCCGCTCGCACAGCCAGAAGCAGCCGCGATCCCGCGAGTGATGATGTTATCGCGGCATGCGGCGTATAAAAAGGTGTGCGTTTCGGTTCTGTTTTTCGCTGCCTTTGCTGACTTCTTTACCGTGTCTTCGCTATTTGTTCCTTTTTTTAAAAATCAATCAATCAATCAATCAATCAATCAATCAATCAATCAATCAATCAATCAATCAATCAATCAATCAATCAATCAATCAATCAATCAATCAATCAATCAATCAATCAATCAATCAATCGATCGATCGATCGATCGATCAATCAATCAATCAATCAGTTATAACGGGAACTTAGACTTACTTGTACAGGAAGTGCACTGCGATGCATGTTGCTTGGGCTTCTTTCATCAGTTTATCAGTCTGCATCGCGCGGTTGCGGAAATAGGAAACATGACAGAAACTGATTTACGAAATACGTGCCTATTAACTTATTATTCGCATTACCCTAAGAAGTTCCTAAAACATTCGTATACGTAACTTGAATCACCTGCCTATTCAAATGTAGTACCTAGAGGTATGGTCATGTGATCACGTTGTAAAGTGTTTCGATTTTCATGTGCGAGCTTGCGACATAACTTTAAAAGAGTTAAATCTTGGGCCAGTTGGTATTTAGACATTAGATGCATCATAAATTGCGAAACAAAACGGGACAACAGATAGAAAGACGAACATATTCGAATATTGCGCATGTGTACATCTTTCTTTCTGTTGTACCGTTCTATTGCGCTGTACACGATGAATCTAAGGTTGGGACGTAACAGCGATGTGACGCGCCATTCAATATGTACTACCTTTCAATATGTACTACCTCCACATTGATTTACGTAGAGTCAAATATGACCCAAACCACCATTTTTGAACATCACTGGTCGTTCTTTCGGAGCGCGGTATGTAGCAGCAGCAAGTTGCCATTAAAAGAAAACTTGCACGAGTATGCCCTCGTTGACCTCGTGTAGGCTCGGTCAACGAGGGAATACTCACCCGTAGTGAGATTGATTATAAAGTCAATTATTTATCAACATCAGCGTGAGGACTAACCAACTGCAACAAGAGTACGCATGGACGTATACAATGTATACACATATGCATGAACGAAGGCATTCGCGCACGCTACGTAAGTGTCCACGCATTGAAGCGCGACAATTTAGGGATGCATGTGCTACCTTCCTTTCCACCGTATTCAGTTCGTGTAACATCGGCGTCATTTTGACTCGAACCCCTACGTCAGAGCCAACATTACCTTTAGCAGCCAGATTGGTAGTGGCATGGCGTGGTTAACTCTTGCAATTGCGCATATTAATCGTCAAACTAAAGGACTTAATATCGCGTTTCAATGCGTGATCACTGTACAGTCGAGCACGATTTGATGATTATCGCGAAGGCGTCGACCAAGAACTAGAACAGCGCCACTGCCCAGAATCCTCTTTCGAGGTGAGGGAGGTATCAGGCAAGCTTCGCTCACTCTTTCTGTTGTTCTTTAAGCTGCGATCAGTTTCGTCTGAAGAAGGTGCATTTTATTTTTTTTTTATGGCAATGCGATATATTTTGCGCAACTTAGCAAGTCGTTCAAATGTAGCATTGCACCAGTTCATTATCGTCCCCGGAGATAAGAGGCAACGCTTTGTCGCGACGAATCGAAAACTTAAGGTAGAGAGAAAGGGTGGGGAGTTCGTCGTAAGGGTGATTGGTTGTAGCCTTGAGGAGCCAACGAGGGAGAGAAGAAGGCTTAATGTTGGTTTTCTCTGTTCCTAAACGTGCCGCTAGGCTCCTGGGGCGCTCGGCCGGTCGGCGCTCGCACGGTAACCGTTCAAATCGCGCTAGACTGTATACATGTTTTTTTTTTCTATTCGTTTCCTTCAACCGTCACCTAGATTGCTCAGTGATGCTAGGTGAACGTTGATATAGTCGGATCTGACGTAAAGCCGATATTCTAATGCGATAGCGTTAAAGAGCACGTTTCGCAGAAATTCCGGTGTCGGCGTCGGTGTCGGCTGCGGCGTCGTTGGTTGTGAGCGAAAAATCGGCGTTGTCCGTGAGCAAAAAATCGTGATACATGCAGATAAAAACGTTCTTCGGCTCCAGTGGGATTCGAACCCAGGTACTCGAAGCAGCAGACAGGTATTTTACCACAGAGCCACGCTATACACTGATCGAAACTGCTTCGGAGAAAAAAGAAACCTCATCGTGCGAGGAGTCCTGTTAACAGGTTTAATATTGCGCGGCAGATGGGTAGAATTGCACCAGACGTCACGCCATGCGAATTGCGCAATGAGTGGATCGTTTAAAGGCCTAGCCATTACAAAGCGTCGTGCCAAAATTAATCACAATCAGCAGCAACAGCGTCAACAAGGTGGGCAGCTGCGCGTATTGTCTTAATCACGCGTAGTGGGTACTTCACTGATTCCCAACATGATAAATTACGGCGTAGTGGGCACTTTTCAACTCCACATGAAGTAGGCATGCATTTTAGAATTGTTTCAAACGGCCAATGTTACGCGCACAGCCGTTACTTTGCTCGTGGCACGGTTGAGGCGACCACTGAGAAGCGGAGACAGGCAAACGAATGAAAAGACTGTGCGAACGGGCACAATCACGATATAGCGTTACTCTTGACAACGAAGCTCAATAACCCTCAAGGTTTCTTTTTATTTATTCATTGTCGTGTCTGAAGAATGATCTTGGAACTTCTGCATTGTTCTGTGTCTACTTTGGGAATGACGCAGGGGGTGTACTGGCAGAGAAAAAATTCCGGAAGGACACATCTCACGATGATTGTCCACGTCAATGTGACTATATAACATTCAAACAATGTGGCAATGCACCGCTTCCTTTATCAATGCACCTGCTGTCACTGTTGAAATGCGTGTTATACAAGGCATACATAGTATCTGCGGCCAGCATCCCCTCTCGCGGTTCACTTCTTAAACAACTGTATACGTAAAGGGAGCTGTGTTGGCTTGTTAGAGTTACTGCATATGCTGTCTTTAGGTAGCATGGAGTAATTGCGCACTCTGCGCGCTCAGCGCCACCTAGTGGTGCACTGCGAATAACGCGTATGGTATGTGAGTACAGATGTACATTTACGCTGGCCGTACACGAATAATTTCTGCTGCAAAATAAAGTAACCAGAACAACAAGAGTTGCGTTGGTACTTCGATTAAAGAAGAACGTGAAGAAGAGTTTCCATTTTGTTTCCATGCGTGGTGCCAAAATTGCGACAATTTCTTGCTGCGATTTCCTACGTGATGCACCGACCGAGCGTACAACGACCAAATGCGGCGCGCGTTCTGTGACCGACTCCATAGGCTAATGGGCTCAGAGATAATGGTGAAAACATGACTCGTATTGATGACGCAGTATACATTGAACTGGCCGGCATATAAGTTTTCCCTGTCATTAAGCATTTTTTATCTTCAAAAGGCCTTGTACGTGAGGTTCCGCACCTATTTGAACGCGGCCGCGGCTAGCAATCAGAATTGCGTGATTGAAATGTTAGTTTGTAATATTATCTGGGGTTTAAGGTCCCAAAACCACGATATGATTATGAGGGACGCCGTAGTGGAGGGCTCAAGAAATTTTGAACATCTGGTGTTATTTAACGTGCCCGGGCGTCCAGAATTTCGCTTTCATCGAAATGTGATCGCCACTGACGGTATCGAACCGGCGGCCTTCAGGTCAGAAGCCGAGCAGCGTAACCACTGTACGACCGAGGCAGACAAATGTTCGTTTATCGTTCAAGAAATCGAGAAGACAAAGAGAGACACTTTTTCAGCTTACATTGGCAGCCCCCTGATGCCGGTCGTCGTAATGCGCGAAGTGTGCACTTAAGGTGCCTATAGCTTTGCGTTTGGGCTGGAGAAATGAACATTCTCTCGACTGCCCGTAAAGTGTGCTTACGTGATTGTTCTCGCGTAACGCAGTGAACTGATGCGCGGAAGTTCAGCACAAAGGACATCAAACTATACGAGACACCATAATGTAGAACATAATGTACGGCCGAACTCGGGGGTCATTTGAAAGCGAGTGCCAGTTAGGGCGCTTGATAATGGAACTGCCAGTATCCGCATTGTTCATGCCAACAACCGCGGCGCGTGGGCTTATTTAGAACGCGCTCGGTAGGAATCTGTTGGTGTGCTCGGCCGAAGACATGCCATAACTCTTTCGAAAAAAAATGCAAGAAAATAAACAAAAGCCTCTTCACGTTAAACGTCAGCAGCCATATAGTTGAACGTCTACGGCCTGTACCACTCGCAATGATTGCAGCTGGCGCACTTTTATTTATGTATTCCCTCACTTATTCGGTGGTGAACGCAGCGCAGTAACGCGTCACCGCTGGCGAGATACGGGCTGCCCGGGCAAAGTGCCCACGACGCCGCTTGCTGCTTATTTTCGAAATGCTGGAAAAATGCCGCTGCGCCGTCCCGTTGTGCGCCGTATACGCCTGTGGCGCCGTGGTCTCTTCGCCGCTGGAACTATTCTCTTGCTCCGGTCGTAAACGGTAACTGCCAGACCAACCGACGCGAGAACCGGCCGTGGAAGCAAGCGCGCCTGGAACGTGAAGAGCCACGGGGTCTGGGCTCGCGCTCGCGTATATGGAAGCACACGTATACAGTAGACCTGGTTTCTCGCCTTGGTTGCGGCGCGTTTTTCGAGAGCCAGGGCCCCGTTATGACGTGACGGACTGCGTCGTAAGCGAGCGGCTATATACACGTGTCTGCGCGATGAATTACGAGCGGTCGATCTTTCCCGGCAGGTGGGCGCACTACTAAGCGCGTCGTTGTGAATTGCCATAACGCGCAGCGCCTCAGCGCTGCGTAAGCGCCGTGCATGGACGTATAGCGAAAAGACATTAGAAGAGCAAAGATAAGAAAAGAAAGAGAAAGAAATGGACAGCTAAGCCCTGAGGGCAAATTTTTTCGAGATCGTCGAGCGGTGCGATGGCGATCGTAAACGTCTGACCCTAATCGCTGCAAACGTGTTAGCGATGCTCGAGCCTGGCATGGCTGTAGATTAAGAACGTACGGCGCGTGCTCTCTCCGTGTGCGATGACGACAGGTATGTACGTCGTCTCAGAAGTTTTAACGCGTTTCCTGAGGTGGTACTTTGACGATTGCTGTTTGTAGCGTTTTGCTGTCTACCTAGGACAAGAGTTATATGGACTACATACTTGCTTCACTTGCCTCGCGCACTGAGAAGCGTAGAATTCTTTTACGAAGTAAATGTTGGAGACATCAAGTGGTGACTGGTGTTCCATATTTCTTAATGGCTGTACAATGCGAGTTTCAGCGAGAGTAATTCGTAAGCATGTCCAGCAGATTTGCAGTTACACAAGTGTTTGGCTCGTGAACGGCAGTGCGCTAGGAATGTACCAAGGAGCAGATGTGCACTTAACCGTCGTTCTAAAGCTTTCGCGGCCGTGGATAATGCTAAAAAAGATGTTCCTTTTCGGACCTGCGCCGCCACACGACATCGACATCGTCTGGTATCTGAAAGTAGGCTCTGCGTTTTCAAACTGTGCCATGCAGATGCGCTCGTATAGTGAACACTTTTTGCTAATTAACTCAACCGAGAGGAAGTAGAAAAAAAAGAGAACTCTGGAATCCCTCGTCAATGATAGCGTCAGGTAGCTCCACTGCAATGCAACCTTACACATCGCATCGCAGCCACGGTCATTCATCCACTAGCCGACCTCGCTCAATGGTCATGGCAGTGCGGCGCTTATCACGAGGTTGTGGGTTCGTTTCTATCCCAGCCGTGTAAAAGCTCTTGTCCCAAGAAAGCATTGTTCGCTTATAGCGGGCTCGTAAGGAAGCTGACAGCACATACCACATACAGCAACGCTCTTCAGACGAGCATAAAAGTCTGAAATGACACCTGGCGGTGCGCATTGGCCTCCTTGAGTTGTGGTCCGCCGTCGGGAAATTTACAATCTCCCAAATCTTTAACTATGGTGCACGAGCGGCGGTTTCTTTTGTGTATCCTCGCCATATGACTGAATTAAGTTCCAAAAGGACAAGTGCATGTCCACAAAGTCCATGCCCACAATTATTTTTTGCAACTTCGTTCCATCATATGGCGCTGACAGACAAAAAATCACAGCATATCCACGGAGTGAATGATGATGAGTGGGCGAAGCTCCGGAGGTTCATCGGTAAACCGTGAATCTTCAGTGAAATTCGCCCAGTACATCATCAAAGACGTGACAAACACTGTGTGTATATATACAAGAAATTTATATTTTATTCGTGAGCCGTGATTTTCCGTTTTGTTTTCCGTTTCTTCGTTGGTCGTGGTTACCGTTTACATAAGCCGTGGCTTCCGTTCCCCCTTCATTATAACGGCTTTGTGGTCGGTGGAAATGGAGGGAAGAGCGGTTCCTGGATGGGTCGTAGTCGAAAGTTTGCAAAGACGAGATCGATGCAGGTTCCTCGGATGGTGGTTGGTTGCATGTGGTCAAACGATATGCATGTGAGACCATATCGCGATGCCATGTGTTGTATGGCATCGCGATCGTCATCGTCATCAGCGTCATCGTTATGACGCATAGTGGGTACATTCCATGTACCCACTATGCGGCACAGTGCTGTGCCGTGATGGCAGCGTCATCGTCATCGCACAGGGGTGGCTACGACGACAACGACGCAGGACGACGCCGGTACTAGCCTGTGCCCTAAGGAGCTTGCGCCCCTAAAAAGTCGCCGCTGCGCACGATAGTTAAAGGATTTGGGCGGCTGTACGGGACATATATGAGGCATTATGCGCTCTTACGCAAGAAGCCCATATACTTATTACACTTTGGAGTACTGGGAGAAGCTTCATAGTATGCCACCGTGTGGGACGACTGCCTGGAGTCGAACTCACTCGTCGAGCGCGATCATTTCTCACGGATTACCGGACGCGCTGGGTAGGAACGAGCTCATAATCTCATGATCCGAAAGAAGTCGAAGAGATCGTCCCGTCAAGCGACGACGCCGGTTCTGCGGGAACCGGATCGCCAGAGACAGAGCTTCCGTGACGGACGTTCGCTCGAGTGTGACGCCTTCTTCCAGAAGAGCTGGATGGAAAGCAACCGACCGCGTCTTGGCCGCCGCACGTTTCCGCGCTCCGCCGAGTCACAATTATTACCGCGACGA